>JAANSO010001884.1:0-15188 GCA_036507315.1 Lepidocyrtus fimetarius | reverse complement strand
AGGTTCAGCTAGCATAAAGTTATGAAATAACAGCGCTGATGAGTCACTGATAAATTCATGCCCCGAATAAGAATAATTATGTTGTGGTTGATATTTGCAGGCACAACAAGCCTCCCATCGCAATGTAAACCATCACCTGATGGTTTCGTAAATGTACTGGCAGTCCCCTTATAAAATAAAATGATTGATAAAATAAACTAAATTAAAATTCATAAGGTGGATTGAATATGTTTAACTTAATCAAAGAAAAATTTAGCTTATCACTTCTTAATCTATTGTAAATATTATTAGAAAGTATCAAGGAACATGTTAGGAACAAGTACTAATAACTATTGCTGCTGCACATCATCCCATTACTACCTAGAACATATCTAAACATTTTTACGCAATTTAATCGATTTACAGGGAAGCTTTTCCATTTTAATCTAGGGGTCAAGTACAATAATCACAAAGATTTGTTTGTTAATTTTATCACTTCTTAATTTAACATGCTTTATTCAGCTACAGCTTAATCACAAAATTGGTTGACAGGTTGAATTTGTTTGTACCTACAGGTAAACGGAAGTTTATCACATTGACATGAACACTTCTTCCTGCCGTAAATTATTGAGTATTTTGTACATAAGTCTCATAAGCTCAGAACAATAATAATGATGTATTAAATTAAGATCCTAGTATTTATTTATTAATGAAAAGACAACTAAAATTAGGAATATTGTAGTATCATAATTATTTCAGGATCACATTTAAAGGGTGCTGTCTTGCTCACGCAATTTTTACACTTACTTTTAATCTGAAAATTTGAAAGAAATAGTTGGAAGGAAAAAACAGTAAAATAGTTTTATTACCTAACCAGCAACAACCCCATCCCCCTTCTCCATGTCACTGTCATTTGCCTACCTAAAATATTCTTTAATCCATATTGCTATTGCTTATGTAGGTTTTGTACAATTATTGCCACAATGGGTTTCATGAGTCTCTCATCTCTCAGTCTTTTACTTCCATGAGTAACCCTGCTTCTCCTAAACTCACTCACTCCAACTCATTACTTCTATTACTTACATTAAATTTAATTCAAACTTGCTTAATTACTAAACGAAATAAATTAATGGGAAAAAAATACGTGGAGCTAAGCTCAATAATGTTCTCCACCACAGTCCCTTTCCTTCAGTCTCGTTCTCTCCAGCTACAAATGGCAATGGTATTCCCTTAGTTTCCCTTTTGCCCTACGTAAATCTTATCTGCTTCCATATTGCAGTATTTATTTTACTTTTTGCTAAATTATGAGTGTGCTATTACTAAAACATGTGCTTCAATCGTGCACAGTAACCTGTGCCTACACTAACAAGAAGGAACAAACCTAAAATTTCAATTTGCACAATAGGGCAACCAAGCATAATAACAATAAAACAACAATTGTTATGAGTGACCTATCTAGGGATGATGATGCAGCAGATTAAATCAATTATTTTTTTTCATGATTTTGTCATTTTGTAATTTTTATTTGAGTTTTAATTTCCCTTATTAGTACTGCCTCCCGAATTCTTCCGGATTCCAACCCATTCCATCGTCTTCCTCTCCAAACTCCTCTGGATTCCAGTCTAGCCCGTCGTTGAAGTATTGTCCTTCAAATTCTTCTGGACTCCAACCTAAGCGGTCGTTAAACTGCTGTCGTTCCCTTTCTTTGTTTTGATCAACGCTCCACTTCCATGTACGTTCGTTCTTCATCTTCCTCTCGTAGGCCTTCATAATCCGTTGGTCCAATTTATCCTTTTGTTCTTGAGTCAGATTGAGGTTGTTGTTGCGTTCCTCCACAAGGCGTTGGTGGGTCGCCTTTCCGTCGTCCGCCCTGCTGTTGTGGTATTTAAATTGACGCTTTTGATTGATCTCGATCCATTTAGGATCTTCCTTCCGGAACTCATTCCTTTTTTTCTTTTTCGCTTCCTTCTTAGCCTTGTTCCGTTCCTGGTCCCTCTTATGTCCCTCGTAATCCAACACCCTGCAGTAATGAATTGTTCTCCGAATAAATTATTATGTAAGTTTAAATGAATGTTTATCTACAGGTCCTGGTACTGAAGCTGCGCTATAAGCAATTCTACAGTTGTACTAATAATTACGTAATAGATTTTAAAATTAAGATATTAAGCCTTCTACTTGTTTTTACAACTTAATTTAGAGTTTAAAGAATTATTTCATTTGGAAGTGGCGGTGACGCTATTTTGATTCAGGCTTTTTAATGGATAATTTAACGACGGGTTCTCTCTCTATGCCCGGGTAAATACCCTGAAGCTCCTGTGAGTGCACCAGGTCCACCGGGGCAGTTGCAAAGTATGTGTTATCTTTGCGGGTACTGTCAGTCCTTGGAGATTCCGCAAAAATGTCTGATAAGGGGCCTTCCCCTCCTTCATTCTCTGGAGTTTCGTTCTTTTCAAGATTTAATTTAGCTCGTCTTAGGTAAATGGAGGTGGCGGTGGTATATGACTTGTGTGATTGGTCCGATATTTTTAAGAAGGACTATAATGATCGTGATGGTGATGACGGAGAGAATGGTATATAATAACAGCTTTGCAAACCATTCTTTAACAGGATTCAACGTAATTTCTTGGAGATTTTGGAGGAGGTCCATTTCCACCATCGAGTAGGAGCGCTTCTCCTCCTTTGCCCGAAGCACTTCGTCAACTTTATAACGGTGACGGAGGTCGCGGATGAGCTCCAGCAGGGTTTCTTGGCTCCCAAGCTCATTCACAGAATAAGCCCCAGCTCCATGAAAAGCTAACTGCTGCATCTCTTGAATAGGCTGCATCTCAGGCTTTGGCAATGTAGGTATGCTGGTGGCAATGCTCTTATTAGTTAAAAGATAAATTTGCTTCTCCGTAACAAAGAAAAAATCCGGCGAAGGACACTTAATTGGTGTGTAGTTATTTACTATCTCGTGAGAAAGAGGACTTAAATATCCTTTCTTTTTCTCGTTTGCTTCTAAGAAGATAACTGGAAATTCAATCATGCAGGTCTGCCTTTCGACGAACATGTAATTCTGGATTTTATTACACTCGCTTATGCTTATCACATCTCCGGCAAGACTGGCTCTATAATTTGGCGCATTAAATAGCACACGTACAATTAATGAGGGATAACCTCCAGCTGCCATCACTTTTAGCAGTTCCAGTTGCCTTTGATTTACTAAACATACCTCTCTATGGAGTTGTTGTATGCTAAATGTTAAATTAGACTTAATTAATTCATACAAATATTGTAATTTCGCGTTCATCTGACTGGCGGGAGGAAATGTGACCTCTGGCATATCATGTATTTGAAAGGGAAGGAAGTTTCTTTCATATCTTTCCAACACCTTTCTATTTACCCATTGGGGAAAACGTCTTGAGGGTTTATCCGTCGGATCCGCAGCGGTGGAGCTATTTCCTGTGCTCCTCCTTTGTTTCTTTGCCAACAAGCACATTTCACCCTCCTCATTTTTACAGTCAATCCCGAAGAGATTCTCCCTCCTACTCTTATCATAATACTCGTTTATTCTCAATATCGCCCTTTCTGCTTGCGGAGTCTCAATTAACTCTTTATTAATGCTTGTCAGTCCTCCCTTATCATCTGGCGTGAAGATAAGTCCTTGAAGTGAAAAGCCAAAGTTTAAATCACAGAGTGTGATAATAGTAGCATTTGTCACCGAAATCTGTTCACTGGGGCAAGTGAAAGTATTATCCGTAAGAATGCAAGTCACCGTATTTCCTCGTCTCATCCTGCAGCGTTGTTTTTTAATGAACCATAATAGAATTCCGTTTTCGGTCATGCATTTACCTTCTTTGAGAAAGCATTTTGCTTTCAACAGACTTGTAGTTTGAATAGATAAATCTTGATTGCTAATTGCAATTGTTTGTGTAATCGCAAAGTAATTTGTAACTGTAGAAGTCGTTGTAGAACACCAACTCCAATCCGCTGTGGCTATATTATCCGTAGCAAAGACACCGTCTTTGATCCTCTTCATAGGAGATCTGTCGGGGGCTAATTTTTTGTGTATCATATCCTCACATTTCTGCTCGTCAATTTCTCCTTTAACCGTCGTACGCGTTTCTGTGTAACTTCCGAAAAAGAACCATTTCTTCTCATTTGTCGTTACCTGCGAGTAACATTCGTAAGCAGGAATCGTGTCCATTGTTATGATTTGGTGCCATAAGGTCAGATTGATGACCTCGGAAGGTTTCGTGGTATCCACTGTGCCACATTGGATGGGATCTGGCAATTTGTATTTTATACCAGCAGCTCCCGCGTTACAGCTATACAATGGTGTTTCCTTTTCTTCCAAAGACTCAAATAATTGAAGCGAAAACGCCGGTAAACTCAAGTATGTACATACTACGACTATGATGATAGCTTTCTCCATTTTTCTCTTGATTTAAATTAGTTCCTAAGCATTTACAAAATATATACAATATTAGTAATAGGTAAATTATTATTGCATAACGAAGTCTCTATATTTGGAAGGGATTTTTATTTCGCGACCACTTCTAGAACGCATTACGGGGGCATTGTCTCCTCCAACAGGTTCGGAAGCTGGATGGGTAGGATGTGGAGGTTGCGGGGAGTTGGGAGGTGGAGGGGGAACATCTTCGCCATCTGAAGACGTTGAAGAAGGGGCATTTGGAATAATCATATCACGTTGTTCTCCTTCATTCTCAGATTCGGAAGAGGAGGATAAGGAGGAATGGGAGGTTTCGCTCTCAGAAGTGTCACTACTTTCATGCGCTTCCTTCATCCGTTTAATATTACACTGAAATACCCCTCCGTCCCTTACTCGCTTGACTTGGTAAACCAAATCGTTTATTTTCTCTATTATTTTGCATTTCTTATAGGGTCTGTGAAGCTTCCGACTCAAGCCCGTGGGAATAACGACATCTCTAACATAAACCACGTCGCCCACGTCAAATTTGACATCTTTTCGCCTCTGATCGGCACTTGCTTTATATTTTGATTGATTATTTTCAATATTTTTCTTGGCTTCTCTTCTGATAGCTTCCAATGAAAGGAGCTGTTCATTCCAGTCAAGCTCGGTTTCTTCTAGAGGGAAATCATTAAGATAATCAGGTTTCCTCCCATAAATTAATTCAAAGCTTGAGAATTTAGTCGAGTTCTGGGCACAATTCATTGCGAAGGTCACTTGCAGAAGTCTTTTATCCCAATCCTGGTGGGTTTCCGGGTTTGTATAGTTGCTTAGCATTCTTTGGATCGTAGCGTTCGCTCTTTCGCATAACCCGTTACTCTCGTGATGATAAGGTGTTATAAAACGATGTTTTACTTTGTATTTCCTAGTGTGTTCAGCCATTAGATGTGAAATGTAATTAGTTCCATTGTCAGAGATCAAAAATTTAGGCGCGCCAAACCGTAGAAACACCTGCTGCTCCAAGAAATCAATTATTTGCTCGGTTTTTTGATTAGGAATCGCCCTTGTCTCAATCCATTTGGAGAATTGGTCAATGGCCACTACTATATAACGATTGCCGGCTTCCGTAAGTGGCAAAGAGCCTATAACGTCAGTTTGCCAGGTGTGCCCGGGCCTTGTCGCCTTCACTGGGTGCAACAATCCTAGTCTCTTTTTTGGGTTCTTCTTCTCCTGGCATTGTGGACAGTTCTCAATGAATTTAATTAAATCCTTGAGCAATCCCCTCCAAAAATATTTTTGCTGCACTTTACCATAGCAGCTTTTAATTCCCAAATGGGCAAAGGTTGGAGGAGAATGGAAATCACTTAAAATAGTTTTTCTCATGGATTTTGGTATTACTAAAAGCTTCCTCCCATCCTCTACTTTGTAGAGAGTCCCATTTTCCAGTATGTAATCACACTGCTTCCCACGTGCTACTCTCTTCCGGATCTTCTCTAGTTGCGTGTCCAACTCTTGCAGGTGCTGTAGATCTTCCAAATTAATTAGCAATGCAGGTATTTCTACTTCCTCTTCCTCTGGATCTCCAACAGGGGCTCTGCTAAGGAGATCAGCGATCTCATTGAACTTTCCAGGACGGTATTCGATCTTAAAGTCATACTGCTGAAGAAGAAGCGCCCAACGTGTGAGCCTTCCGTTGTTTTGGTTCCTCGCGAACTTTACGTTTGAGATTGGACGATGGTCATTTTGAACAATGAAGAAACGGCCATACAAATAGGGATGATAATGGCGTACTCCAAAAACAATCGAGAGTAATTCCCTTTCGGTACAACTATAATTTTCTTCGGCTTTGCTCAAGCTTCTGGAGGCGTAAAATACCGGCCTCAGGTTGCCATCCTCCTGCTTTTGTTGCAACACTGCAGATATACCATGACCGGATGCATCGGTATTTAAAATAGTTTCTTTATCTTCATGGAAATGACACAGGATAGGAGGGTTTATCAGTGCGTTGCGAAGAGCTTGAAAAGCATCTTCTTGCTCTTGCTCCCACTTAAAATTTACATCCTTCCGCAGAAGTTTATTAAGAGGATGCGCTATTTTTGCAAAATTCTGGATATATTTTCTGTAAAATGAAGCTCCAGCTACGAAACATTTGATGTCCTTGGGGTTTTTTGGTGTGGGTATATTAGCAATAGCCCGGGACTTATCGAGATTCGGTGTTATGCCCTCAGGGGTGAACTTGTGGCCAAAAAGGACGAGCTCTCGGTAAGCAATTTTACACTTCTTTGTTCCCAGTTTTACACCATACTCCCCCAATCGCGTAAGCAGTTCATCTAAATTTGCAACGTGTACAGGTATGGGGGAGCCAGTCAGCAGGAGATCGTCTATAAACACCTGCATCGTCCTGAAGATGAGCCCCACACAAATTTTGTACATAGTTTTTTGAAAATACCCGGAGGCATTACGTAAACCGAAGCAGAGTCTAGTCCACTGATAATGCCCGGAAGTTGTAGAGAATGCTGTAAATTTCCTGGAGTCCGGATGAAGCTTAATACCCCAATATCCCTTTGCAATATCCAGTGAGGTCAAAAACCCCATATTCTTGGCCACCCAGTCAAGTATGGACTGGATCGGCGGGAGGGGAAAATGCTCCGGGACTGTTACGGAATTACACCCGCGGAGATCAATACAAACCCTCGGTTTCTCGTCTTTCTTGTGTCCATTCGATATCAAAACCACAGAGTGGGACCAGGGGGACGACGATGGCTCAATAAAGCCTAGCTTCAGAAGTTCCTCTATTTTCTCTCTTTCAAATTCCTCCAGCTTCGCTGGCTTCCTATATATGGGTCTTCGCACGGGTTTGCTACCTTCAATTACCTTGATTTCGTATAGGAATCCTTTAATTTCGCCTACTTCACCTTCCTTCCCGAAAACATCCTTATGCTGATACAAAAGTCCAAATAATAATATTTTATCTTCAATTGGGAGTTCGGGGTTAATTATTTCCCACAGGTCCTGTCTCTCGATGTATTTATCAAACAGGGCGGCGTTCCCCAAGCCTTCAAAGGGATTAACAACAGGAGTTTCCGCTGAAGAAAGATCCCGCGGTGGCTCTCCTCCACCAGGTTGTGGTAACGAATGTTCCACCTGGAGGTCCATAGGACCCTCTTGATACGCTTTGATTCCACGCGATTGTAATTTCCTAAAGTTTTCATAGCTTTCTCCAAACTGTCTTCCATGATTTCTATCTTGTTCATTTCCTTCCTTTCCAGAAACACCAAGGACGGGGATGTCGAAACTAATTTTTACATTAGGGACGGTGGTGGCTCCGCTGGAGGGGGGCTGCAGGTTTGTTTCTTTAGTGTCAAAGGTTGATTCTTCAAACTCCTTTAATAAATTGCGAGCTATTAGTTTTTTCTCCCTTGCTGAAGCTCGTTTTTGCACTTGCTTCCTTTCAGGCGCATTGCAGTTGACTGGTTTAATTATATTATTTTCAGGGGTAAGTTGAGAAAATATCTGTGGCGCTTCTGGATTTCCCTTTAATCTCACATTCTTATTTTTATTCAAGGAACTCCTTAATGTTGCACCCTCCGGGGTTGGTAACGGTGGATAAATGGTTAAATCAATGCATACGGGAGTCGACGGCGGAAGTGGCTCTTGTGGGTATGAGCTCAGGTTCAGTGGAGGCTCAGCAGGAGTTTTTAATATCCCGAAGCTAACTATCTGAGCATATGATGGGATATTCGAACAACTCGGTGCACTTGTGCCACTGCCAGCTATTTCCTGTGAGGCTGGAAGCGCTCCGGTGTTGTTGGGCTCCACCCCCGTTTCATTTTTACTGAGTTGCTCGAGTGGGGGACTGATATGGGCACCTTGATCCATCCTGTAATCCGGGGAATTTAAAATTGTGACTGACTGCACCAGTCCAACACATAAATCATTTTCTAAATGCACAACCTTGTTAGTTAGATTGGAAAATGGAATATAGAACGTTTTTTCTTCCTTTAACTCCACAACCAGGTTAGGAATATAGATACCAGCATCTTCTAACTTGTCGTGGAATGGGACCAACTCCAAAATTCCCGTTTCTTTATGTTGTAAATTAACTTCAATCTGCTTTATACAAAGCCCAGGTAAGTCTACAGCTCTTGTTACGTGAGCAGTATTTACATTCTTCGCCATCCCTCTCAATTCTTCAGGATCGAAAAATTCATCCGAGGGGAAATGATTAACTGTCTCTTCTGGAATGCCTGGAAGTGAATTTATTATGGCAGTTGCAGATGTAGAATTTTTATACATGGGAGTGTCGATGCCTTTACGAGGAAGGATTGTATATGATGGAAGCGGGGCTGGTGGAGCGGAGTGGGATCCCAACTTGCTAGTATTATGTACATTAGTAAAATTATTTTTAGATTTAGGGATCAGTTGGGGAGTGGAAGCCACTACTATTTCCGGTCCTTCATCTCCTATTTCTTCTATTTGTCTTTCATGGACCCCTGGAGCTAATTGGTTCCTTCCCAGAGTTGCAAATGTGTTGGTATAATACAAGGGATCGTGGTGTGGATGGGGTTGGACCGCCGTTCTTTTTCCTTGGGAGGACATAGCTGTAGTGATAATTGTCAATTGCTCCGGTTGCAGTCTGAATCCATATTTCCCTAAGATAAAGACTCCTTGTTTTGAATCTAATATTGTTTTATGTTGGAGTTGGAAGTCATATCCAAGAATTATCCCAAAGCGAAACCCAGGTATCACATAAAACCTGTGAGTTAGTTTTATCTTATTTTCAAAATTAATTTCCAGGTCGATGGTACCTATAATATGTAGCGTGGTACCGTGGGCGGAAATGAGATTTACTGCTCTGGTTAAATCTTTCACTTTCTTTATATTAACAAAACGATCGCTACATATCGTAGCTGCGCTTCCACTATCTATAATTGCTAGGGTTTTAATGCCATTCACCATACAGAGAACTCTAGCTACGTCGACTGATTTGGCTTGGTTTAGTAATGTCGGGACGTTTGTGGTTGGTTCGGGAGACCTGATTGGCCTCCCCTTTGGGAGTTTAAAGAATTCGTGGGAATACGATCTTCTGGAACCCTACAATTCACCGTCTCGTGTCCTTTCCTGAGACACCTTCCGCAAGTCACCGTAGTCTGCCTCCAATTATTTTGAGAAGAGAGGGAAGGGTTCTGTTGGGTGCGGTGATGAGGCTGATTCTGCCGTGGCTGTTGAGCTCCAGCATTTACTCGTTGCAGCTGTTGGGAATTATAGGAGGGGCGCTGGGATTGGGGTTGTTGTTGTCGCTGTTGTTGTAGACGCTCAAGATCCGTTATTTTCCTCTTCACATATCCAAACTCCTTAGCAAATGTCTCTCCCAAGTTCTCAATTTTCTTCAGGAGATCCGAGTTATTTGTTTCTTTTTGTACCGTTAGGAACTCCTTATCACTATAGTTGTGGACGAGGTATTGCGTTTCTTCAACCTTTCTAACTGCTTCTAAAAGTTCTGAAACATTCCCCGGGTTGAGTAAATTAACACGATCAATAAAAGCTGGACGAAGATTCCTAATAATTAACCGAATCTTCCGAAGATCAGTCATGTTTGTATCCACTCGCTCACATAGCTTCAACATCTCATAAATAAAGTTTTCTCCGGATTCTCCAGCAAGTTGTTTTCGTGATAACAATTCGGCTTCAGCTTTCTCCGTGCTGGCGACACTATTAAACGCGCTCTTAAAGGCATTACACAATTGGGACCATGTGAACCCAGGCGTAGTAGAAGTAGAGGGATTTTCCCGTTCAAAATATTCAAACCAAGATGACGCTACTCCTCCAAGATAAGCCGGGAAATACTGGACACAAAGGCTGTCTGACCACTGGTTACACTTCGCAACACGTTTGAAATGCTGGAGATGCTGGATTGGATCATCCCCTGGCCGGGCTGTGAAGGTGCGGGGATGGATCTGCAGTCGAGTGGCTTTCGTTGTCGTCGTCATTATGACTCAGTAATTTTAGGTATGTGAATAGTAAGGCTCTCACAAATTGGTGCACTTATATGCAGATTAGTTTAAGTAGGTGAAGTGTAAATAATAAGCGGTTAATATTAGCAAGACTAATACTAGCAATAGTAAGCAAACTTTAATAATAGTTTTATCTACAGAAACTGCATACTCTTCTAGTTTGACGTGCTCCATTATTAAACAAAACAGTATTTACCCTAAAAGTTGAGCTCGCGCCTTCCTCCTCTGCTTCCTCTTCTTATTTCTGTTATTCCTTGCCATTTTGTGATCAGTACTTTCTCCACTAACGCCTTTGTGCTAATTAGTTTTAGCTGTCCCAAATATCTTTTATAAAAAAAATCCGAAGTTTCAACTTGCCCCGTTTTTACAAAATTTTATTGATTTCCCAGCACAAATAAAAGAATGAAATCATGGTGAAGACAACGATCACTGCTAGCACTAATGTAATGGAGTCCAACACTAGCATCCTCCTTTGAAAGTCTGTTGGTTTTGGAGGAATTAAACTGACATAAACGGTTGATTCTACTCTTAACGGAGGATTGACGGGGGTGGCACCGCCAGAGCCGTTGTTCTTTTGCGTATTTAGCTCCTTCATGATTGCAAACTAATTTTCACTGTTATTAAAATTTATGTCTATCTTTCCTCTTCAAGCACATTAAGAACTTCCTCCACTGAAACTGAATTACCGGGAATATTCAGCAAGGTGTGCAATTCGGCACTGAGATAACACAGCGCATACTTAATTGTTAACTGTGGCAAGGTTAGGTAAGCATACTGATTACTCGTAACCTGGAACTCAAACTCGGAGTATAAGTTGTGTGGAAGGAGGGTTCGTAGAAGCGTCTTTATGGCCTCCGGGTGAAAGGGATTACTAGTAATTAAACACCTAAAGTGTTTCAAGAACCCCTGGAGTTCAACTTCCGACGGATACTGTGCCAACGTCAGATATCCGTAATTGATGGAGACAAAATCTTTAATCTGCTCACGAGACGCAGATAAAATGTAAAGGTCACTCTCGGAATAGGGATGGTGGACAAACTTACAATTGGAGCAGCTTGCCATTCTCTGTCACTACCTGCTCCTTTAATTAACTGATAATCCCGTATTTCTGTGCTCTTAATTTATTATTATTGTCTAGACATCTCCCTTACTTTAACAAAAAATATTTTCCTGATTCTTCTTTGAATGTAGCATTCCCTTCTCCTTACTCTTAAGGCACACAACTGGAGCACACTTTCACTCCGTTTGTTATTTAAAACTTTCTCTTGTAAGGTGATTAGTTTATGAAAGTGATTCAATCGGGAGTAATACACTCCCAGTAAGTACCTTTTGTGTGCTTTGGTAGCAAATACAAAGTTTTCCATGTCCTCACTAACTTCCACACAAAACTTTCACTTCTTCTGCTTCCGGATGCGCTTCTGAAGAACTTTTATTTTTTTATTGTTTAACCTTTTTAATTCTCTACAAGTACAATCAATTTCCCTGATGAGCTCGAAGCACTTATTAATTAAACTACGTAGCTCCAACTGCTTTAAATTAGAATCCTCGGTCTCACTATCGGATGAATAGTCAATATTGTCCGCCATAATTAATTAATTAACAACAATTACGCGGGAGAATTATTACAGATTCACTCTCCTCGTGCGAGAGCGGATTTTACTTATTTCGTCCTGCTTTAACTTCTGGAGTTGGGCAACTATGCTTTTTGTTGTTTGAATATCATTTGTTAACTGGGCTTGCTTTTCCAGAAGGTAATTTAGCTTATTGTTGTATCGATGGAGAAACTCTTCATCAATCTTTTCCCACGTAGACGTGAATTTTATTATCGGTAGTTCATAAGAATTATTAGATAGCCATAGCTTTGTTTTAGGAAAAGAGTCAGCAAAACAAAGTCATAAACACGCATCTTCCCCTTTTATGATCAATTTCCTCTAAAATTTTGGGCACAGATGAAAAGACATTATTTTTCACTTTGAGAGGAGAGTAGGCCCTTTATTTGTTCGAAATGCTCCATTTTATATTTTGTGAGCGCACGCACAAATCTTCTCTCCCGATCATATTCCCTTTTCAGCCAGTACAATCTTTTCCTCAGGGCTTTTAATTTTTTCTCATGTAAACTAGTCCACTCAGTATCTAGTTTGTACGGCGGCATAATTTTATTGCACTTGCAGGCTTAGACTATTGATTCAACTGTTTAAACAATATTTTGGAGGAGCAATAAAACAGAGGGTCAATACTTTCGTAGTATTCTTACTTTTGCTTTCGTTCTCTATTGTCTCTCATTACCCCATAAAATATTTTAATTTTTATGTATTTCGCACTGAGAAACAGTGGAATCCGGCGTCGGTACGGAAATCCTGGCGTCGCGCATTTCGCAAATGATTAGGTTGCTGATAGTACTCAAATATTCCAGGACCAAACTGTCCTTGAAGATGTGAAACTCAGGGAAAGATCCTTCTTTCTCTTCAAGATATTCGAACATATGGGGTATAAATGGGGCTGGTAATAGAAAATAGAGAATGCCAATAATTTGGTCGGCTGATAAATTTAAATTGGTTTTGAACGTCATTAATCTAATGCAGAAAATGTTAAATTCTTGTGCGGTGACATCTGTACTAAGAATTAAGTTCCCGCAAAGAGATGAAATGAAAACAGTGAGAGCCTCACTAATATACTTCAGTTTTACAGGATCGTTTATTATGTTGTCTCGTTGCATTTTTTAAATGTTTTTTTGTAACTCATCGAATATGAACTGGCACAGAAGTTTTTTATTGTTCTCGAAGTAGCTTAAATGTTGATTAATATAAACTCTAACGAGTTTTGACAACCTTGGTGGCAAGATTACCGGGAGCAGAGCCAATGTAGCTTTATTGTTCCAGCTCTGACTTATTTCTTCCACAGCGTTCACAAAAAGCCTTAAATATTTCCTATTGGGATTGGGAGGGAGGACATATAAAGGATAATCCTCACAGAAACTTAAGTATTTCTTTTCCGAAATGACGGGTGGAAAATATGTAACACTATGAGTTCGGTTTTTTCTCCGCTTGAGTGTTTTTAGTAGATCCTGCGACATCACACATTACATTAAGATTGTCAGGGAATTTCTCTCAAATAACCTCTTCAAATCCCCGATCCTAATAAATACTTCATTGGAGAAAATAGTTTTATCTGCTTCCGAGCAAAGGCAGATGGACAGATAGAAATAATCGTTGGTAATTCTTTTTAATTGATAAAATTTAAAGATGGGGATTTTCGAATCCTGGAAGATTGGTTTAATAACTGGTGGGTTTTTTAATAAAAATATGGGGCCTGTTAATTCAGTCATATTACTTAATTCCGACGGTTTAAGTTAATTGTCACAAAAAGACGATGATGGGACGGAGAGAGTTTAAAGGTTTCAATTTGCATAATTTCGTAACACACAATTGTCACAAGCTACCCTTCCTCTCCAATTTTTATATTCATCCAGTTTTACATATTATTTTTGTCAGGATTAATATAGGGACGGAGGAGGATTGACTTATGTAATCTGTTTTTTAAATATTCACATCATAATTTAAACACATTTTTCTCACATTTCACTTCCCTCGCCAATGGGGCATCATTTATGTCGTGACACAGGTTGTATTTGTCTGCGGAGTCCTTGCCAGTGATAGTTTTCGGCAACGGTGATGAAATGTGCGTAAAATATATGAAACGAAAGGAATTTCTGTTTTAAGAGTTTATTAAAATTTTTGTGAGTTTGGAAGATTCCTTTATTTATTGTTCATGAAACTTTAAAAGATCTTAGGATTAACACAAACAAAGATGGGGTGTTTTGAGATACCTGACACTTTCTCTCTCTTATCTAACCTCAACCTAGTTGTGGGAGCTAAGTCTGTTACAGACGGCTACCCCTTCCAACAGCGGGCAAGCTAAGTGCGCTTACGCACGCACGGCAAGTCCCTGGCTGTCGCCACAACCGCTAAGTTCGTTCCGAACGGCAGTTATGTATCTAAGACCAGCTAAGTTCGTTAGCGAACGGCCAGTCTTCAAGAGAGAGTCCCCAAACTGAGCTGCTGCAGCTCTATTTATCCCCTCCGGATTCTTCCCAACTCTTTTTCTTAAAATCTAACATTATAATTAGTAGGTTATGCCAGTACATTACTCCACATTCAACTCTTTTAATCTTTGCTTCCCTATCCCTTTATTCTTTCTTGGTCTTTGCGTGGGTGGGAGAAAGTTTTTTACGGAGTCCCTTAAGGAGGAGATTTAAGATTGTGCGTATGCTTGTAGTTAAAATTTTTGCTCTCTGTCTGTCTGTCCGTCTAGCAACTTGCACAACCCTAGCTACATGCGTGTGTGGCTATAGTAATGCCCTTAACACATTCCTATCGCTTTCAGTAATTATGTATTAACGGTTTGGCCGTTGCAAGTGACCGTTAAAATCTAAATGGCATTGCTTTTAAAATTTTGTAACAATAAAGTAAATCAAACACGCCGATTCCGATATGATATTGATTTTGGATAATTAATGCGCATTCGCGCATAAAACTCACTTTTGCAAGACGTTTGCCATGCTCGCTCTCCGAACCGGCGGGTCCAGATGGTCTCCCTCAATAAAATCTACCAATCGTTTCGAGCTAGTATCTATGCAAGCTTGCTACCTTTCGTCCAGGCAGTGTTTATTCAGTGAGAATATTATACGAGGCATTCATTATTGCGCAGCTTGATGTACTTGACAACTGCAGGAAAGTATTTAATTATGCCCATGCTACTTATCCTATCTTGTTTTTTAATGCATG
>JAANSO010001883.1:0-15190 GCA_036507315.1 Lepidocyrtus fimetarius | reverse complement strand
AATTAAAATAAATGGGAATAATTTTAATGAGTTAATCACAGAATGATATCACTCACTAGAAGTTTTCACTTTCAGCTTTTGCAGGAACTATTTAATACACTTGTTAACAATGCTAGTTATGGGAGAACTGGGAAGCAGGGTTCGCAAGGGTTGTTCCGCTAGCTGTTCAAAGTTATTGTAGGAATTTGTAAACACTTTAATTTTCAAATATAAAATACCTACACAGGTTAAAACGATAAAATTAATACACACCATAAAACAGTGGTTTAGCATCAAAGTCACGGACTTCACCATGGCACAAATGTAGCCTTGGAACATCGGCTAATGACCAAGCCCCACTTTTCTCATCCTCCTCCATAACAGCCACCCCACAATAAGGTATTGCTCTTAATACCCCCATCATATCACGGGACGATCGACTAGGATGTCCAAGTAATTGCCTTGAGTTGGTGTCTAAGGAGGATCCATGTGCCACCAATAAAAGATCTTTCCTATCTGTTTCCAAAATAAAGTTATCAATATTATCAAGACAGGTACAGGGTATTTAAAGGAATGAAACAGCATTTTGAGATATATTACGATACCTGTCGTTTGCAATAGATGCTGCATAAGTTTATAAGAACGATTGTAATAATTTTCAATAGTTTCTCCATCCTTCAGTTCTTCTGCATTTTGAGATATATTACGATACCTGTCGTTTGCAATAGATGCTGCATAAGTTTATAAGAACGATTGTAATAATTTTCAATAGTTTCTCCATCCTTCAGCTCTTCTAACGTCATCATTGGTTTGTAACTTTCATCAATATTAAATCCAGCCGCTTTAAATTCTTCTGCTGTCATAAAATGCGGCATTCGAGCAATATACCAGTTTGTCCATTCAAATAGACATGGTTCTATCTTCAATTTTAAGTTCAATCCCATACCTGACGAAATCAAATAAATATATAAATAGATATTCCAATCCAATGTCTTCAAAGTTAATTTTAGGGTTTCATTTCTCTTCCTGGAGTTAAATGCAAAATACCTTTCAGAATTTCTGTTGCCGTCTCAATACATCTCAAAGATGGCGAGACAACCACTTCAAAACCCTCGTTTAGAATTTTCTGTTCCGCAAGCCCAGTTCCTACTAAGCGCCCTTGAAGGCATCCAATCTGCGTCAAAGGCGTGTCGCCAATAAAAGTTTGTGGAGAGCCTTTCCTCTTTGGCACAGCTTCTGGTTGATTTAAATTCTGCCGACTGTAGATTCCTGTTGAATTTAATTTAATTTTTAACATTTAATTTTAAGCTGAATTTATTGGTTTAAAATTAACGAGTCACCTTCTTGATCAAAACATTTCTGAACCCAATCATCAGAAAACGTAAAATCAACGCGCTCGCCATGTCGCACTGTTGCAATCTTGCTGGCGCATGATTAGTTAATTAAATATGTTTCAATTGTCATATAAATCAATCTTAAAAGTCAGACTTGGAAACTACCAAAACTACAGTAAGAAGTATGAGGTCGTCTATGCGAAGAACTGTTTAAAGCTGGCAAGAATTTTGATTTAGCTAAAAAAATACTTGAAAGGTCACTTAATTTAAAGATTTGATTAAATAAGAAGTGAATTAAAACATCTATTTTAATGGTCTCTGTGTGTCAGTGTGGTCAGGTTTGTGAATGAATGGGCACACATGATTAGGATCCGCTTGCAGCTGATCTCGAAGCTCCTCCTTGTCAACCTTTTGTTAGGGCGCATCGAGCCAACTAAACAAAGACAAAAGTGGGAACAACTCGGCTTTTTTGCAAAATGTGCTTTCCCCTTCACTTTCTCCTCTTTTTCATATGACAATGTGTGATACTATACTTTACTAATTAGTTTCTTTAATTAATTAATAATCAACAAAAATTAAATATAAGCCCAGCCCAATCTTTCCGCTTTGATTGTAATGCACATTGATTCATGTTCATTCATTGTTAATTTTTACCATATTTTGATGAAAAGGTCAACCAAAAACTTTGGCTGGAATACTTTTTGAAAATATTATTTAAATACTATTTTGTCTTGCAGCAAATCCTAGTATTTATATTTTTGTAATAAAATTTGATGCCATAGATGGCTGCATGATGTGGATTTTTGTATAATTCTTTCTTAAAACAACTACTGAATGTTTTCAACTTCTGAAAGATTTTTGCAATTCAGTAGAATAGAAACATGACTAATACATTGTGCAGATAACAATGATGATGGAACTAAAAATATAATAATCAATGTTGCTGATGCTGATATAGTAATAATGACAAGTATTGGTTTCAAGGTTATGATAAATTTGCCTCAGCATCAGCACAATAATACCAGCTTCAGTTTGTGGTATTTTTTGTTACACAAAGGACTACGTAGAAGATTAATTCATTTTATACCAAAAGTTGGGTAAAATTGTTTAGAAAAGAAATCCATACAAGTTGGAACTTGGAAGAGAAAGGAATGAATCACTAAAAGATGTTTCATGGATAGATCATCATGTAATTTTATCATACACAACTGTTGAAAGGCAAAGTAAGTCCAGGTACAATGGAAGGTATTAAATGGATGGAAGTTATTGTGCAACTCTTTTATAGTTTCATGACCGTGGGTGATGTTGATGCAGATATTAAACCCGAGTACAAAAAACCGAGTTGAAGGTTGAACGAAAATGATTTTTTGCAACAACAATTTAACCAAGTTGCTAGCTTGTTGCTTGTTGGGAAAGTGATAAGTCTTAATAGTTGCAATGCATGGCTTTGGGTACCATTTTTAATACTCCTTATGTAAATCCATAGAAAAATTAGATTGGAAAGACATGTATTCCATAAAAATGGCTGTTCCATGACCTTCAACCTTTACAAGGAAAAAGTTTCAAATTATATTCGTCCACATTTAAATATGTGCATGTATTTATAATATTTCGGTCTCTACACTTTTAATAGTATTCTGCGTGCCTAGTGCCTACTTCACCTTTTATTTAACCCCGTACCTTACAAAGCGATTTTGATTTTAACAGTAAAGATGTTAATCTTTTTTCAAAATCAATCGATCGAAGAAACAAAACCGTCATCATGATTTTTATTCATTTTTTTAGATTGAAAAATATATACTATTTTAATTTTAAAATAGTTGTGGGTGTTTTTAAAAGGATTTTCCCGTGATGGAAACTGAAGAAACGTTTCACTTTCATTTACTACCTAAGTTAAAATTTTTGTGCATTATGCTTGCTGACGGATTCAGATTCAGGTTTTCATTTAACTTATTGCAGAAATCGATTTCCAAGTCACTTAAAGATGATATAAGCTTAAATGCAACAGTCCCATTTGATAAAAAAATTAAATATGGCTTTCGCTGATATAAAAGTTTAGTTTAGGTAGGGATGTGCAAAAAACAAAGCCGAGTTAATTATACTTTTCGTGCCAATTTTTCTTGTTTTCGTCATTTATTGATATCTTGATTAAGATGGTAAGTTTATAAGATAGTAAGTGTACAAATATTTTCTGATATAATATTGAAGAAGGCATTTCACTTCCAGTTTTTGTGGCATTGCATTATTATGGTCACTGGTAGGTAATTTCGGTACGCGTGATATGTGATATTTGAAAAGCATTATTTTTATGGTAAATCCATTACTGCGCATAATTCTTCTCTTCCAAGAAAAATATCAAAATATGATCACTTGATCACCACCATCACAGAGAAACATAATCATGTCGTAACATGAAGGTTTAGTGATATGTTGTGTGCATATTATCTCTTTCTCCTCGTTCGTTTTTGATAAATTGATTTCGCTTTGTGGCTTCGGACGCCCACTGCCTAACCTTTCCTGAAAGAATAGGGATGTTGATGGCAATGCTGTGTGGCAAAGGTAAAATGTGAAGCTAAAAAGGCTTAAAACCAGTTGACGTCATTTACCCTACTGTGTTTTATCGTTTATATGGAATAGAGTAATGGTTGTTTAAAGTGTTGTTTGCACTATTATTATGTATTAGCTATTTTGTTAAAAACAACGAACTGTGGCGTTTACTAATCAGATCGGTCGTTGTATAAATGGTTTAGCAAAAAATTGAAAGCATTCACCCGGATTTGCAAAAAAGCATTCACTTCATGTAGAACAATCTTGATTACCTAAGCAAATCGTAGGTTTTATCTATAATTGACCTGCTTTGAAAACTCTAAGATGCAAAGAATAAAGATGAATGGATATGATACGCATGGATTTAGCAACTAGGTGAAAGTAAATGGTTAGGTTGTTGTACAACCTTTGAAGAAAACTGAGTTTGGTATTTTGTTTTGGTCCTTGAATAAACTTTTCAGTTTTGCTTACAACTTTCTTCAATAGTACTACTAGCTTCTCAAACTCATTTATTCACTTGTTTTCATAAGTTGATTTCAAACTCTCCATTGAGAACGCTTTAAATTATGTAGAAATATTATTTCGGGTCATTAGCACTGAAATATGTGTATAGGTCTTAAGTCTTACCTAACATCATATTCAATTGAATACGCTATTTACTAGAATAAACTCATCTTTATTCTTCCCACTCAACGGTTTAACATTTGTTGATTTTGACGTTCAAAGCATATCAACTAGATTTATCGCTGATATCATCTTAAGGTAAAGTCATTAAACCATTTATTTCTATACTGTGAGTGGTGTGTGCAATGGAAATTGAACAGATAGCTTTTCTTTGATTATTCAATATGATAATTTGTTACATGATAAAAAAACTTCTTGGAATTCGCCAGAAGAGTCACGTTGGTTTCGCGTTCCTGTGAAACTGAAGTGGTGTTGTTATTATTGCCGTAAAATTCATTAGATGTTGGTATTGGGTTACCGTATATGGCAATCGCAGCTGAAACACCACATTCATGTTATGGCTTGCATAATAATCAAGTAAATTATTAAAAAATGATGAATATTATTCGCCTTCCAAAAATATAGTATAGCTTAAAGCAAGCTTTCACAGATCTAACTGGATATTACTGCTAATTTTGAGGAGTTAACATGTTTAACAAGAAATGTCAAAGATGTTTAAGGCACAAAGAACAAAAGTGATTGACATTTTTATGACTTGCTATAATACTTTCAACTGAAAACTATTCTCCATTTGATTTGATTTGATTTCGAGTCGACAAAAATATTGAGATTTTAAGCTCTAGATTTCTTGGTGCCGGGCAGTGGAACCTGATTCCAGTTAAGCGGCTAACGTTTGATTATAATGATAAGTTGTCATTTTTAGTATAAACTGGTAACAATACCAGCATTTATTTTCACAAATAATAATTGCCTTTACGCCATACAGAGTTACCAATTCATTCAGTATAATTGCTACTTGTCTTTTTAGTCGATTTTCCATTTTAAAATCCTGTTTTCGACGGATGCCAAAACCTAGTTGTATTGTTATAAAGATTGGTGATCTTCATACAAAACAAAAATTGTTTACGCTTTTTGTGCAAGTTTCTTTTGTTGTCAAATAGACATTATGTTTGCCATTTGTGACCATGAAAGATGAAGTTTGCGATCATAAGTCTTGTAGAATCGTACTGAAACAAATATATTCGCGATTCACTAACGTACACATGCAATGATTAGATGTATTGTAAGATTTGTAAATCAAGAGACGCGATAAACATTATACTGGATTTAAATCAAGAATACTTTTAAAGTATAAAGTTCAATTTTATTTTACAAAGCAAAAAATATTTAGCTAAAGGCTAAAAGTCGCCGCTGGTAGCAACACCTTTTACCTTTTACTCGTCGTCGTTCAATTGTCAAACCAAAGCAAAAGCTTTCCTAAGCTATTAAACGCTTCTGGTGACTCACCTTCATCTTTTGTTTTTTCCAGTATCAATTAATTATTTTAAAAACCAAACCTCACCTTAAACATACAAAATTTAACCAGCTTCCAATTCCCGCTTTATCGTGTAAAAGAGAGGACTGCGTACAAATATGACTACATTTGCTAACATTTTGTTAAAGTAGGTAGAAAACAATCAGTTTTCCAAAGCTGCATATGGAGCAGATTTGTTAGGTTGTGTGACCAATAGTTTGTTTCAACATTATTTTTGCAATACACAGTAAAACTTAGCTGCATAGAATTAGCAACATCAATTCACATTCACAAATTCATGACTATTCAAAACGTAACTATAACGAAAATGTTTTTGCAAAATGCAAAACCTAACCTAATACATTGTATTTTGTTGTTGATAGAACAACTCATCCTCATGCGCTTTTGTTGTCGTACTTATATTTTTCAATTTTTTCCTTTTATACCCTTTCTATCCCTTTGAGAAAAAAAGAATTCATTCTGTTTCTTCATATGGTAGAACAGAGACTTTATAATATGTGGAGATACTCGAGATGGGATTTCTGTTGTAAATTATAGTAGAGTTACTCATTTTTTTGCTTTTTGCATAGCATCGTCATCGGGGAAAAATCCTGAAAAGCACGTTTTTGCCATATGAATTCGTCTACATTTTGCACCAGCATGTGATGATAATAATATGCATTGTGTGACTATGACTGTTTCTCATTTTCCGATTTTCTAGCTATAAAAATCATAGTGTGGCTAAAATGTGAATTCTGAAACTCAAGATGATTTCAGCAAATTAAAACCCAACTTATATTATTACCAAAAAAAAGTTTGACAAAGAGTAATAGAAAATAATGAAGAAGTGGAATGAAATGGGAGTAAAAAGTATATTCATGAAGTTATAAGTTGGAGTGACGCATTCCTTTTGGTAGCTTTGCTTTTTGCACAATATGTTTCATAAAGAGTGGTGGTGGATGACAATGCCTGTGAAATTGCATGAAATGCTTACCCGTATAGCAAACGTTTGTACTGAAATAATGTTTCATTTCACCTAAGAAAATCCTTTTATGCCATTATATTGTGCCCTCATCATTGTTCTCCTGCTTGCTTTATGTCCATCGCTTAAGAGAAATATACTGGAGTTCTTTGCAAATTTTTGCAAAATGTACTTTGTTGTGTTGACTCATTTTTGCTTTAATAACGAAAGTGATGGTGGTGGTGTTGTTGTTTTGCACAATAATATTCGCGGTAGTTTAATGTTTTTCTTTTCTCTTCTCTGGGCCTCTAAATTCTCTTTTGCCAAAACAATACAGAAATACTTAAATTTAAGAAAAGTTGTATTAAGCTTTACGTTGAAGTTAATAGAAATTTAAAGGTGCTTTTAAAAAGGAAAATGGGATAGGAATGTGCATACAATTAGGTCTACAATTTTCTTTCCACATAATATTTACCCAACATACAAAGGGATTGGAGTCAAACATTGCGTTGTTTCCATATTTTCTGTTGAATTATTATAAAAACAAGCTAGTAATAACTAGAACTGTAAGGTTTCAGAAACTAGATATATTTACTGCATATTATGTATATTCATTTTTTTATGCTTAGAGGAACAAAAAATGTATGAGGAATATGAGAAAGAAAATATTTTAGGATGATGTTATTAATGTTTAAATTACCTATTTTGATAGTTTGGAATCGATTGGATACTGAAATAGCATATTTATACGCGATTATAATGCTTGGCTAATGGCAGTGGAGTGGTTGTTATTTGAGACTGCCGATACAGAAAGGTTTATAATGATGGGTTGATAGTGATGATGATGTCCAGGTTTAACTGCGGCGCAGTTCTTTCGTACGTGCCCACAATTTATGCTGGGCCTGCCAAGGTTCACAAATAAACGAGTGCCTAAAATCCACGTTCCATCTTTGTGTTTGAGATTTTTTCTGCGATTTTCTATCTAGATCTCCTTTGGCACACACTGCCATTTTATTCTCATTCCATCTTCCACTCTCCTTCTGTTGAAATCTTTTCTTACCAACCCTAACATTATTGTGGCGGTGGTGGTGGTAGAAGACATGAAATCTTTGCTGACTTTTGTTTATCCACATAAAATACCCATTTTTACATCTTGTGTCCGTAGCTGGGAATTTCCCCCTTCTCATCATCGAATTCTCATCTTTTCTGCATCTTTTTATTCCCAATGCACGTCTTTCCCTCGCGAAGGTGGTATTGACGAAGTCGACAGTGGTAATGAATGAGATTGGGGTTTTTTGTTGTTTGTCCTTTTGGCCATTCTGTCGAACTATTCTGGAAGAAAGTGAACTCATCTTAAGTATCTGCTTAGGATAATCAAGTTTAGCTGGAAGTTTGTTCTAGAAGCTGATTAAAAACAAAGTTCATAGCTTGAAAAGCGAAAATAGAACGCAGCAGGTGAAAGTAACCTTGTGAATTTTCGTTTGCAAAGCATTCGACCGACATATTCCGATTTTTATCATAGTTCGATTTCAAATTAATTTCCATTTATAAGAGTTAAAACTTGTAAAAAACAACAGGAAAAAGATGAAGGTCAGAGTAATAACAAGTACGCAATATTATAGCAAGAACAGAGCAGAAACAAGAGTTGAAATGTACGGTTAAACGTTAGTAGCTCACAGTCACAAGAACATGTTGACAACACTATCAGATCAACCAGGGAAGAAGGTGAACGCAAGGACGCGTAGGATAACAGCAGAGCTTCCACTTACGTAGTATTTTACGATCAATTATTTCGAGCATGGATTGATTCAAATTGTGGAAAATCATACCAAACATCCTTGTGGGATTCTTCGTCATCTTTTGGAGTAGCAATTATGATGAGTCATGATGCTGGATAATGTAAGTTTAATCGCAAAATATATATTTATTTTATTTTTATGGGAAAACTTGGAAGTAGGTTAATGCACAAAGCTATAAAAGTAGAATCTGAAGGCAAATTTGGTATTGGGTTGAGTCACACACTGGGTCATTCCATGTGATAAGAGATGATCAATGAATGGAGAAGGCACAGATAATAATTTGCAAAACACATTTCCGTTTGAAACTGTGTTAAGGCTTTCTGGTTTGCTTGTTTTAATCTTTTAAAGCTCGGCTAGATAGACTTTTCTCTGAAATATAATATTTGTTTAACAAATCAACTTGAATATTTTCACAAGTGCATTAATTGATATTGGTATGAATTATGTGTGTGTAAGCTTTCATGTGCCCTTTCATGTGAAATTTGCTCACGTTGCATGGAAATTGGAAAGCACTGACTTATTCGCTTTCTGTCATCCTCATCATTTTAGTTACATAAAAGTATGAATATCTAACGTGATATATTTGCAAACGTCAAAAGAGTATTAAACATTTGCATACGTTGCAAAACTTTATCTCATTTTCCATACCTTCAAAAATAACTGCTGAGTCATAATGCAGCAATTGTAGATTAAAAATAATTCAACATTTAAAAACAACAAATTAAAAAGGAGCCATGATTTAAAAAGTTCTTTGAAGAATCGGCTATAAATATTTTATATTAATGACAATTCTTTGTATGTATTAAATACTTGAACACGTAAGGACAGCAGCAAAGCAAAACGTCAGCGCCACACTGAATAGGTATGTGTGCATAAATGTCAAATGTCATTTCCTAATTTTTATCTAGTTCTTTTGTATACTATAACACGTTTTGGTGCATGTGTGGCTTATTGCTTTGTTCGGTCTACATGAAAAGCAACAACTTTGGCAAGAGTGTAGAATACAGTAAATGGAGCAAGTCCAATCTCATTCCAAGCCATTGAAAACGTTTTCTTCTGTACTGCAATGTAATACGTGTACAAATTACGCATAAAAACAAGGTAGATAAAAATAAAACTCGTTCAAGGAAAGCAGCTTGCAAAAATTATTTTCCTGTTCATAATAAAATCAGAATCTTGCATAATTAAATCTCCTTATAAGACAACCTGACGTAGATTCCTGTGCTAAAATAATATTAATATTGTGTAATGCATTGATCGCGGTTATATAAACCCAAAATTATTAAAAATCTCAGAACCATATTTCTATTATTATTTTCCTGTAACTGAAACGAATCAAGATACTGTAGAATTGTTTTTCCTGATAATTCATGTTCATCATTCCAGGTATATAGACGGAATATAGGTAGACTTGGTGCTGCTGCTTTCCACAAAAAGTTTATCAATAGAATATGGTTGATTGAACACTTCCAAGAAATATAATATAAGCATATTTCTTTGAATTTTAAAGTACCAAAGTCATATTATTCCTCACAGTGTTACTGATTGTAATATTGAAAAGTGAAAGATTTGCATTATTAAATTACTAGTACCTATGTTGAAATGTACCTCAGAGTCTTCCTGTTTTCTAATTATGCTGGTATTCTTAGAAATAATTTCATGGAACTTCTGGATGATTTTGGCTTCCGAGAAATCAAAGAGTTTGCTTAGCAGCATTCAATTTCTGATAGGTACTATGAACACAAAACCGATACGTAGAAGTAGGGACAGGTCACATGAGCATTAGAAGGAAAGGATACTGGCCAGGGAAACTACGTCGAATTTTATGCGAAATAGGGCAAAGAAGGGTACTAGAAAAGGGGAACTACGGAGATGTAAGATGAATCCGGACCTAGATCATCTTTTAACAGGAAGAGGAATATGCTTTTGAAGAAAGTAAAAGCCGCATCGCATCACCGCTTTATGGAGAAGAACATTTGGCTTTGTTAACCGACTAATCTTCCTATATGCTTCAAACTATCTTTAGTTTCCGTTATATAAAAAGAGTGTAGATTCAAACCAAGTTGAATACATCTGCGCATCTGTTATCCTTCTTCTTACTTCTGCTTTAGTTTCATTTTTCTGTGGCGTGGTTGTGAAAAGCTTATGAATGAATGAGTTAAAAGATCTGCGTTTGCGTTGTTGGAGTATTTTTTATCAAAACTCACTTTTTTGGGAATATGATAGCGATGAAGAGGATGATTGCGAACGGGCGTATATGTATGTATGTGAGCGTAGGTGACAAAAACGTAAGCAAATCTTCTAAATGTTTTTCCATTGCCAGAGGATAAAAGCAGAACATAAACAACGGTGACCTGTTTAGTGATGAAGAAGTACGCAGTATTTTTTGCAAAGAGAGTCATGGAGTTTTTTTGCCCTTTCGTAATAGGTAACTGTAAAAACTGTAGGACATTCCTCTTCATATATTCATTTAACTAGCTTCTTTCTCTCTGGTATAATTATACTTATTGAAGGGAGAAAAGTCAGCCAGTCATCGCTTACGTTGTTTACAGGTTTTTAATTGGGACTGTTTGACGTAATTCTTGCCGTTGAAGGCTCACTTCTCACTTACTTTTCTGTACAAAGAGAAGGAAAGCAAATGATCGGAAAACATAAAATATTAATGAGACGTATTTGCATTATCTGACGCAAGGTATAGGCAATGTAAACTTGTCCTTTGCAAAAACACAATGATAATTAAAAAAATAATCAAAAGATATAAATTGATAGGAATTCATTTATTCATTAAATTATCAAAAATTAAAACAAGCGCTGTAGCATCATTCATGTAATTCAATAATTCATTCATTTAATTTGAAATGGTGTAAATCTTTATTTTAAAAATAAAAAATGTAAGCTTTATCATTTCACCATCTCATATAACTGGTGCACTGTCAACTTGTGCATGCATGCTTTCATCGTCCTCAAAGTGCGAACTAAACCTGTTATCTACACTAATTTCTTCACGAAAGTAATTTCTGACATGGTTGTGTGCAATAATGATAATATATTAACTATAGAAATTATAAAAGCTCTTCTTATTTTCCGTTGCAAGACATAATTTACTGCATGCCAGTCAGATCAATGTTTGAAATGGGTCCTAAAATTTGTAATGTTATTTTTTGTTTTGAGTTTCAACATGGTTTTACATGCGAGAAAAGAATAGCTTATGCCTTGAATATTAAAACAACAAGAAAATTCAGCGAAATCAAAGGAAATTCGAGAAACTCGAAAACGTTCCATGCGCAGAACAGATCAGATCGCTTTTTTAAATCGAAGAAAGTGGAGAACTGTAAATAAACAAAGAATTCTGCCAATATGAATCTAGAAAGAAGTGAAAATGTTACGAGGACAAGACAATCTTGCCAATGCGCAGTTCGCAGTTTGTTACATCATTGCATTCAGATCATCTTGCTTATGCATTTGAAATTTGTCATTTGACCTTACTAGAATATAATGACAACATCCGAAATGTTGAGTCCCTAGCTTACACTTTTGCTGGTAAACGTAACAAAGAGAAAAGAATATTTTAGTGTATGTATTTAAAAAATCCATAAATCCATCGCCTAACCTAAATTGGCTGCCTTAACTGAGAAAGTATAAACAGAGCAAAAATGATACCAACAAAATAAAGTCCTATGGTAAAAAGAAAGGAGGTGAATGCACTTTTGTAATTTTGTGCAATTTCAAAATTTTTGTTATGAACAAAGTTTTAAATGCAACAAAAAATGCAGTTNGCAAAAATGATACCAACAAAATAAAGTCCTATGGTAAAAAGAAAGGAGGTGAATGCACTTTTGTAATTTTGTGCAATTTCAAAATTTTTGTTATGAACAAAGTTTTAAATGTAACAAAAAATGCAGTTGCCAGAGTTTATTCAAACAGGAAAAAACAAGTTTATTACTACAGAGTATAAACTAAGTTCATTATATTGGTAAATAAGGGTTCTATATACTTTAAAAAATTAAAACAATTGCAAACTAACCCATGTGTAAAAAAGAGGCACGGCACGAGGCACCAATATCGATTTTGTTCCTTGTTCTTGTGATCCTGTTATTTATAGAGCAATTAAAATATTTTTACATGTAGGTGTTGTTTACTTCTGAGAAAATATTTGTGTGAGTTTTCGCTTTTTAGCTTGTACATTAAAGCTGTTTTTGAATTATTGGGTGAACGGGGTAAAGAGGACGTAATGCATTTTAGCGACAAAATGAAGCATACCAGTATAATAGGAGAAAACAGGAAAACAAAACAGAAAATGAAATGAACATATGGTACAAGAAGACGATACCGGGCGCATTGCTCTTTCTCCCCCTCACTTTTTGGCTGATGCCGAGCTTTCTGTTTCTTTCAACTATGTTTTCGATTTTTTGCAATGACGTACTTTCGCCGATTTCATTCTTTTGTGGTATACAAAAACATAGGGCAACACTGTACGAAAGGAAAAAGAACGCAAGTAAAACTCGTTTGCAAGTAAACAAGGATCAGCTATGATAAAAAAGATTGGAAAAATAGAGAAAGGCAAAGCCATTTGAAAGGTAAATGCGCTGTAGATATGCGCTGCGCTGAAGTTGTATGTCAGCAGCAGGAGGAATATAGCGCTGTAGCAGTTGTTGTTCTTTGTTGATGTCATGCAATTCCTGTCATGATCTCTCCTTGAATGCATTAAATTTTTTCAACTATGTTTTCGATTTTTTGCAATGACGTACTTTCGCCGATTTCATTCTTTGTGGTATACAAAACATAGGGCAACGCTGTACGGAAGGAAAAAGAACGCAAGTAAAACTCGTTTGCAAGTAAACAAGGATCAGCTATGAGAAAAAAGATTGGAAAAATGGAGAAAGGCAAAGCCATTTGAAAGGTAAATGCGCTGTAGATACTGCGCTGCGCTGAAGTTGTATGTCAGCAGCAGGAGGAATATAGCGCTGTAGCAGTTGTTGTTCTTTGTTGATGTCATGCAATTCCTGTCATGATCTCTCCTTGAATGCATTAAATTTAGCTGTGGCAAATGTCGATAGTATTCCTCCTTTCTTTTTCTTTCTCTTGACTCGCAGTTGTTTAGAAAGATGTTTCTGTTCAGTGTAAAAGAATTTTGCAAAGTACTTTTTGTTTGTTGTTAACAGCATATTCATTTGACATGTGCAGAAAATCACAAAATACGAATTAGAAAAGGAACCAGTTTTGTTTGATTTTAATGCAATCGTACTGCTGCATGGCTGATTTTACAAAACTCAGCATTACAGATCTTGAATCCGATCAATTCGAATTTCCATTGTTTCTTATTACATTCCCTTCTTTCCTTTTCAATTACCATTGCTTGCCAATGTAATAAATGATGATGATGGATTCACGAGGGATATATTAATGAAAGCTTTGGTGTAGCAAGTAGAATTAAGGTTTTCTACCAAGCAAAAGTTCCAGTTTTGTTTGATTTTAATGCAATCGTACTGCTGCATGGCTGATTTTACAAAACTCAGCATTACAGATCTTGAATCCGATCAATTCTTATTTCCATTGTTTCTGATTACATTCCCTTCTTTCCTTTTCAATTACCATTGCTTGCCAATGTAATAAATGCTGATGATGGATTCACGAGGGATATATTAATGAAAGCTTTGGTGTAGCAAGTAGAATTAAGGTTTTCTACCAAGCAAAAGTACAGAGAAAACTACACCATAATCAATGGTATTTTTGCAAAACAAAAGAGTATACCAGAATTTATCAACGTTTTTCTTATATTGAAAGGGAAGGAAAACAAGGATGATAATATGATGGTGCATTGCATTTAAACAACCTTGTGGAAGTCCGTAGAACTCTAGATTACTTTTTTAAAGTAGGCAATCTTGCATTTTTGCTACGTAGTTTCCACCATTTCAGTACCGTATACTAAACATCCTTATAACCGCGCTCAAATACATATTACGTTACCATCATCATCCTACCACCACCACTGCTGCATTTCGGAATGTCCTACATTCAACCTTTAAAGCAGAACGTATTACGTAGAAAATTTTTTGGAGGTGCATGACTGAATGACGAGTTAAATAATGAAATGAAGAAAATAATATGATGAGTTGCAAAAAGAGTGGTTTTGCTTCGACTTTTTCATTACTTATTCGGCTGGATTGTTGCATTCAATTGCAATGACTTTTATTTAAAAAAAATAGCTTTAGTTGAGTTGCACTTTATTGCAGATTATTTTTGCGAAGCTGGTTCATGAGAATGTATTCATGTACCTTATGTGTACTATTTGTTAAAACCCGAGAAGAGCAGTTAGCAACTAAATAGGAGGCAAACTTTTAGTTGAATTGGTAGAAAGCAATTTAGTAGAAACATTAGTGCAATCACCTTCTGAGATGACGATTCCTGACATTGAATTGGTTAAATATTTAATTCATACGAATGGAATGACTCTGGATTTTTATGGACATGCAATCTTATTAAATACAAGCATAGCATGCATAAAATAATGGGTACATTTTCACTGGCAAAATTGAAAATGTATACGTGATCGCCAAAACAGCAACTTCAAATCTCTTTGATTATGTCATGT
>JAANSO010001882.1:0-15192 GCA_036507315.1 Lepidocyrtus fimetarius | reverse complement strand
AAGAAAAAACATGTACATGTATAAAATAAAAATATTAAATATAAAATAAAATATTTCTTCGCCGTCTTCTTTCTCTCGGCAACATTGACTGAGATTGGCATGATGAAGCATGATTTCATAGGATTGAAACACACAAAGTATGATTATATTAGTTATCTATTATTGATAATATCACTTGAACCTTTGCCAATTTAAAATGGCAAAACACGGCTGCAATTGTTTATAAGGGTTTCAAACAAAACTTGAACTTAAATTAGCATATTAAAAAATTTGAATAGTGAAAAACATTATTAAGAATATTTCTTACTGAATTATCAATAAACCATATTATACTCAAGTCTGAAACACCCAAAGTACATTTAACTAAGATATTTAATACCAGAAATATGCACGTTAGGTATCTAATGTTAAACGGCAAAACATGGTTGCATTCGAGAAAAAATTGTTTTTAAGTTTTACAAAACCGGAAACTGAATATCAAAATATTTTATTTCCAAAACAAATTAGCCTTAGTTTGTACAGAATACTTCCACCATGATTTCATAGGATTGAAATACACAAAGTATGATTATTTGAGTTATCTATTGTCGATAATATCACTTGAATTTTTGCTAATTTAAAATGACAAAACACGCCAGCGATCGGATTCAAAATTGTTTACAAAGGTTTTTCTCATTCAAAAAGCGAATGCCTATATCCCAGGGATAGGCCTATGTCCCAAGGGACGAATAAATTTTAACGAATTCTGAAAATATGCAAATACGTTTATGTCTAAAACACCCAGACTCTCTTCACTTGAGTATTTTGTTACTGGCTAAACAACACTTGCTGTATGCTATCTGGAATTGCGAATCAAAGTAACATTTCAATTGAAACCGCTTTTAAAAAGTATGCATTGCATACTATGCAATAAATTAACCTTGCTTGAATGTTTTATTCTGAAAAGTACCTATAAAGAAAAGCTTCAGTAACACTCATAATATATCAACCTGATTTTGAAGATCGGCAAGTCCGATTGCTGCTTACGTTTAACGAGCAATCCAGCAAACCATCCCATGACCCAACTACAACTCCCCCATCAGTGTCAGCTAGTGCAGTGCTTTTCCCCTCTTTTTCGGTTTTCTTGAGGTTTTTTCAGTACTGTTTCATCCTAAAGATCTACAGGATGACCTTGAATCAGCAATAGTTTGCTTCATAGGTGACTGCAATGGTGGGGTGATCAAGGTGTTTTCCTTTCTACCTACTAATATTTTTTAATTGGCTGTAATTGGTTTATCTATTTTTTACCAAATTAGTGTATTCCTATGTATCAGCTTAATGCTAGGTGCCCTTATGGGTAGCCAATTTTAGCAGTATATTAGAAAAAATGTCCTAACTTGTTAAGTTATTTTCAATTTAAATTTTTTTACTAACATATTTGTAATTAGGCATATCTTTTTCTATAATGAATTTGACGAAGTGTATAGCCTGTCGAGTACATATTCTAATGTAATCGTGTCTGATCAACTAAAGAAATAAACTACTATACTATATACTAGTATCTCAGATTTTGACGCAATTCTTTTTGCAAATATGTTTGTTTGGAAATGGTCTATGCGCTGGTGACATTAAAAATCCATATGCAAATTTTTTATTTTTCTAGTTAGAAATCGCAAATTAGTTCATATTAATTCAGAATTTAGTCTAATCAAAAAAGTAAGTCCAGATCTGAAATCTACGTCCAAAAATGGTCTAGAATTTACTAATCATAACTCGTAACCCAACTTGCATGAAACAAGTATGCCTGGTAAATATACCCTTTTGTCTATAAAAAGAGAAAGGTAAAGAAAAGCGAGGTTTTTTTCTAAATGCGAATTTCTGCTCCCAGTCATTTCATTTCTGGGTTGACTGAATGGATAAAGTTGGAAGGAAAAGAGTGAGTTTTACTAAACTATATTTACATAAAAGTTAGTACTCCATGTGAATAAACGCTTTTCTGCTTCCGACACCAAATTTTTAACATGTTCTTTCCATCTTGCTTGCATTTTACACACTTTCAAAAGGGGATAACTTGAAAAATAGAAAAAGCATCCACAAGATGACTCAGCCACCTAGTCCGTACTTCATATAAAGCACGCTAGTTAGTTTCCTATTCACCCTTCAGAATCCATAAAATTACATAAAAACCAATAAAAATTGTACATGAGCTAGTAATACATGATTTTTGTTGCTTATATTGTACCTCTGGCATACGGGATTGACATTTGACTTTATTTTCAACAATGCCAAGCGTATTTTTGAAAATACAGAACAAAAGTTATTACGTAACCGTATGTAGTTAAATTCGTTTTCTAACTTGGTGAGCTTTTCTTGAGCAATTATAAATGCTTTGGAAGATACTTCTTGGCTTAGGCATTGTCTCAGGCTTAACTACCATTTTGGCATTAATTGAGCATAAACGAATAAAGAGTCTGGAGCCCAGGGTATTACCGAAAAACTCGGGCTCTCCACTTTTCCTTTTTTCTTATAACTTTTTAGGCTTTTTGGAATAAACTTCTTTCTAGCGCGCCGCTCTCTCTGTAACTTTCTCTTTTTAATTCTTTTTATAAATTGGTGGGAGTAAACAGAGCAGAAATTTCCCATTTGTTAATTTCGTTTAATTGACGGTATTAAAAGATGATTTTGAAGAGTTTCCCTCTTTTAATCCATCCTTTGTTAATCTCTTTTCTGCTGACGAAGAAACTCTAATGTCGTTTTCTTTTGTGTGGAGAGCGTGATTTTTCATCTAAATACACCCTTTTGTCTAGAAAAAGAGAAAGAAAAAACCTCGCTCTTTCTTTCTCTATTATGTAACTAATGCGTAATTTCTGCTCCCAGTCATTTCATTTCTGGGGTGACTGGAATGGATAAAGTTGGAAGGGAAAGAGCTTTTCTTGAGTGAACATTTTTTAAGACGTGTCCTTTCTCCCAATTCCAGCTCTATTTCTCTTCCCAGCTTCATCATAACCAAGCAGAGATAATTTTTCCCTTTTTATTCCCCAGTTTAATGACTTGTACTAATTAAGTCGATAACGAATTTTCTTCCTTAAAACCCCTTCATGAACCCCAGTAGCTTTTAGCTCCTTTCTTTTGAAAAAAACGCCCGGGTTTTTAAAAGCTGTCGCCCGTTTTTCATGCGACATGACAAATTCCTATTTTTATGCAGATTCAATCTGAAAGGAATTTGCAGATTTATAAAAACCATTTTTTTAACCAGGATAGCTATACGTGATTGGTATGAGAATTATCTTAATTCATCACAATGACGTTAATTTATGTAACTTTTTTTAAAAACAAAAGCATTTTTAAAAGCTGGATAATTAATGGTTTGTAAGAAATTGCGTAACTGTATTTGTACTGTGGTTATTCAGTATTACGCAATCAAGTTTTCTTAAAGGATATTTAAAAACAACGTTTGGAAAGTTTATTTGGAAGTTTTGGAGGAAAACGGCAGTGTGAAAAAGGTGATAAAGAGGTTGCCCCTGATATGTGGTTAATAAACATGTCAAAAACTTCATTTTTTTCAAAGATTGGAGGAATTAAATCAGCGATTTCCAAGCTAGGAATGCATATACGAAACCGTTGAGATAGCCATTTCCTGTGGTCAAGAAAAGAGCTTGGAAAGCTCTCACAAACACTCGACTCACCCCTTCGTTTACGGGGCTTTTTGATAACGTCCACTCTCTGTGGACTTCTCTGATCTGATTATCCTTACTTTTGCGGTTGTAAATTAAACACTTATCAAGATTACAACTTCCTTTACGGAACTCAGAACTTTATGACAATTCTATGACCCCAAAACCAAAGATAAAAACCCTTGTATGCATCTAACGAAATATGAACTGCTTTTTTCACTGAATTATGAAGAGTTGATCAGCTTCAAAGAAAGATAGAAAGTTGCTTCAACCCTTGTTCCCAACAGGAATAAACAAAAAATATTGACCAGTATGTTTGCTATGAAAGAGCTTAGAAAGTAGATTTTATATTAAATACCGTTTTCCAAGCAAAGCTATCACGTTCGCAAAAAGCCTTCAGTTTTGGAGAAAATCATGAAAGTTTTAGAAAAAAGCTATCTTTATTGTTGTATGTGTACTACATACTTAAATCGGTAAAGCTAAATAGCTAAAAATAGGAGCCGTTCAATAATAACGTCAGTGTTTGGGGGAGGGGGACAACAGAAAATCATCTTTAGGTTTAAATGGTTTTATTTGGGATGACGTAATTAACGAACAAGGTCTATTATGTTCTAAGTTATAAGAAAAAATTGATAGCTGAGGTTCTCCAAGTTTTGCAGAATTTTTGGAGCAATAAATCAAGATTTAAAGAAGTTCTTAAATACCGTCATAAATTAGCGAGTTAAGATATTGACCGATTTGTCGTTTTCTGAGTGAATTATTCTCCAGCTGATAATTCTCTAGTTTATGGCCCTCCAAAGAAAACAAGAAATCTTGTCTACCCAATTGGGAATTTCTCTTTAGCTTCCTTTTTAAATGCTTTTAGGGCTTAACATGAATTATTTGTTTGGGAAGATATTATTACCTCATGTAAACACAGGAAATCATAATTTCGTAATTTTCCCGCCTTTTCGGACAATTCTTAGCATAGTTAATAGTAAATCTTAATTTTAGTTTATTGGAAGTCGTATTTTGTATCGAAAATTTATTTAAAGATAATTTCTTTTCAATTTCCTCTGGAATAGGATTTACTTCCGTTTCATTCTCGATTGCACACACCTGTTTTTAAAAAGAATTGAAGGAGAAATGTAAGATTTTGTTCCACCGCATTATTAACAATACTTTTGAGATCCGTCAACGAGAATATAAGATAAACATAAAAAATAAATTTGTATAACTTTGTTCTTTATTGTCAATAACGTTCTCATAAAACCAGCTTACCTTTCTCCAATCATACAATTTTGTTCAAGCCGAAAAGAGATGTATAATATAATTTAAGAAAGTGCTTTTAATATTAAATTTTGGATGATTTCACTCAAAGAAAGCTCAAAAATCCAATGAACTCTGGAAATAAAGATGAAATAAAGAGGGTTAAATAAAGTGAAATTGACGAGGATGTTCCACCGTTTAAGCTTGCTTCATCACTTTTTATTACAAAACGCTTTTCAATTTTCTCCAATCCTTTATTTTTTCCAGCTCAATTTCCCTTTTGTGCGAAAAAAACTGATGGAGTTATCTTCCAGTCACATTTCATTTCAGAAGTTCACAATTGTTTTATTTTGATTATATTTTGAAAGAAGTGGAAGAAAGAAGGAATATAGGATTTTCTTTGCATGCATGACATGTGAGCTCTCTAGTTTCTTCAAATCATCTTTTTTAAAAAAGATTATAATTCCGAGTGCAAATAAACACCGACAAGGAAACTCTTTCAAACCGTAGGAGAGGTCATGCAGAAAAAGCAAAAGTGAAGTTTTTAAGCTGTAAAGAGCGATTTTTTAGTTTTTATTTTGCAACTAGATTAGATTTAACAAATCGGGTTAGGCTAGGTAAAAAATAAATTATTTGTCAATGTTTGGCTAGTAACTAGAACTGTTCGGGTTAGGCTAGGTCAAAGGTAAATTAGTGAGATTAGGTTAAAAATGAAGTATTTTCTACCAAATTTAACCTTAATACTCCTTTAACAAAATCGTGTGCTAATTTTTGTTCAGATCTCTCTTATCACTTGAGAGTGTTGCCTTGTGTAAAAGTACTCGTCATTGTTCAAAGACTTCTTTTATGAAGATTGCGCAAGGGTTAAACATTTCTGATTTACCCTCTTTTTTATTCCAAAAAGCATCCCCTTCAAAGAGAAAAACAAGCTTATATATTCCACAGCAAATCAAGTTATATCTTTGTAAAATGTATCTTTTTATTTTGTGTTTTGTAAGTTCATAAAATGTGTTTAATTATTATTCGTAAGTGGGAGCAGAGGATTCATAATGGTTTTTTGCGTGGTTGGCTTAAAATATTAAGGGAAGGGCGGATGATAGATGCTTTCTTTATGGAAGTTTTTATATGAGAGATCCACTGTAATTCCCCGGGAAAAAAGTCATAAATGGGCTCTCTCTTTAAAATACTTTCTTCCTCTGTGTTTAACTATGTATGATGATGATAATGTGCTGTAAATACTGCCTCATCATTTCACAATTCTTTCCAAAATTCACTTCCATGAGATTTCTCTTTGCTATCCATACCACAGTAATTTCCAGAGTTTTCTCTTTTTCTGTGTAGTTTTGAGGCTTAAAAATTTGAACTTTTCATGGCTCATTGGCTCACCAAAGTTATTCGCATATGTAGAGAGCTCTGAATTTAATTCCACTCATTTAAATTCTCCAAGAACAGATTTATTTATTTCTTACAGAATTTAAAATCCTCAAAACATTCCAGTCTGGAAACTGGGAATCAGCTAGAAAAGAATATTTCATGCAAAAATTATATTCCACCACCTTTTAACAATTTAATGAGGTTCCTTTCAAAGAGAGTTGGAAAGAGTTGGAAAAAGTAGGTTTGGAATTTCTCTACAGCTTGGAACTCTGTGAATAATGCCGATTTGGAATTTCTGGGAATGGAAAAGCGAAATGAGAAGGGCTTAAAGTTGCTTAAGTTGGGAGAATATTTATAGGGGAAATTATTTACTTGCCTTTTTCCTCTCTTTTTTAGAGCTTCCTCTTTTTTCTATCTCTAAAAAGAAACTGTCATGTTGCCTGTTTAATAAAACTCTGGTTTTTAATCCAACTATTAAATCGGTGACCAGAAGAAAAGAAATAAATGACGGGGATGATGTTTAATGCTTTAAAACGTTAAAAGTTTTTATGAATATTCATAATTTATATTTATTTTTATATAAAAAACGATGATTTTGATGATGCAGTCAAGAATTTTATATGATGATGGCATTTTTGCATGAACATTTTTTCTATTGATTTTTTTTGTTGAGATGTAAAAAGGGGACAGTGCCGTTTTTGAACAAAATCAGCGTGATTCACAGCAGCAACCTATTCATTAAGGTAAAGGTTTGCGGCGATAAAATAGGAACCTCTCTTTAAGAGTCCCGTCTTAATCTTATGTAATTGTTGAAAAATCAATGTTTTGACTATCTGACAAGTTAAATTGAATAAAATTGAATAAACATAGGTGGCATTTTAAAAAGGATAATCAGCGATGAAGGTAAAGTCAAGGACAACCAGACTATGCATGGCTTTTGTAAAAATGCAATAAAAAGTGAATGGTTAGGGCCAGATTTAACTCTTTTGTTAAAAACTACAAAGGAATCAATGACGCGATAAGTTTTTAAGATTAGCAATGCTTATTGGATGAGGAAGGATGGTTTTTGTTAATTAAAAAATGCATGTCGTTGAGTGAATGTATTTATTTACCTATATTTTAGTTTAACTGACAAGCAAGGTTTGTTCAACTCGGGTACGATCACGATTTAATTGCTTTAACTTAATCACAATTAATCTCGTAATTTATGAAAAGACACGTGCCGTACAAAACTAGTTTAAAAATGAACCAGGAAAGGTCAATTTTGTCCAATGTCCGATTAAATACTTTGAATCTTAATGGATTTGAAACAAAAAAGGTCTGGGAGGTCACTATGTAAGCTGAACTGATTAATTCAAGAGTAAATCAATCAGGTGGGGCGCTGTTTTAAAAGCAAACTTCCTCCCTGAAAAATTAAATTCGTTTTCGTATAAAAAGCAAAGTTTTATTTTGAAATTTTATTCATTTCTTAAAATACTCTCAGGATTTCAACATCAGTTAAAAATTTTAGGGTTTGCACGATGTACTCCAGAAAAATCTGTGTGGTTTTAGCTTTAGTAATCTTCGGAGTTGTGAAAGCCTCCGAAAAGAAAGATGGAACTTTAGCTTCGACAGAAAAAGAAGATTTGGTGAGGGCTGAGGGTAGACATTTTGGATATGGAGGATACGGCGGTTACGGTAAGATATCTGAAAATCCAGAGGGATGAAGCGTAATTCGGGGATTTCACGTGCTTTCTTGAATTCTACAGGTGGATACGGTGGAGGGCTTGGTGAATTTGGCGGGTATGGAGGCTACGGAGGATATGGTGGATATGGCGGGGGTGGTTTTGGAGGATACGGGGGATACGGTAATTTCAAATAGTTAAATTTGTAACATTTTAAATAATAATTAAGTTTAATATTGTTTTTAGGATTGTACGGTGGCGGAGGTGGACTAGGATACGGGCATGGATTCTATGGATAATTTATTTTTAGAAGTCTTTTTATGCAATTTTTCAATGTTCATTTAATTGGGAAAATCCTCGAATAAAAAGTCAAGGATGTTTGATCTTTTTAACTTTTTCAAAGGATCTTTCATTTCAATAGCGCATTAAAAAGAGGCTTTTGAGAAGCTCTATCCTTCTTTTCAATCTCTGTTACAAAACTGCTTAAAAATATAAGCGGATTTTCAATATTGTCTTGAAAGCTCTCTCATCTCTAGAAATTCTGTACAAAAATACTTTTTAGCAAAACAAATTGCGCTTTTTAAAATCTCTGCAAAGCCATCAAAAGCAAGTTTTTATAGAGCTTCTATAATCGACAAACAAATTATTTCTTGAGATTATTATAAAAAAGATCTTTTACAAATGAGCAAAAATGATAATGGTGATTAGTAAACTTTCAAAGGTTACGTAATGAAGCCAAAAACTGTTTAAAAAGCTCATCAGGAATTTTTTAATCGAAAAGAACTCATTCCCACTTTCTATCCAATCTTCCCAGCCAAAGGAATCTTAATCGTTTATTAAAATCGTCAAATATTACGTAAAAATCGATAAAATCGTTGCATTTCTGTGAGTTGAGAATGATAAAGCGGAAATAGCATTTTTCGTTTAACTTTTATTTTTCTGTATTTTTCTGGAAATCTTTGCAAATTGTCATTCCAGAATATTAGTAAGATCCGGACTAGTTTGGAATGGAACATGGCTGAGACGCTGTATTACGGAGAAAGTGATAAGACGGGAATTGCTATTCTAATACGTTATTATTATGGGCTTATGCTCGCACACACTTAAATATAAGTAGAGTTTTTTTTCCAGAAAGCAATTCAATTAGGATTTTTTCCGGAAATGACTAAATCAAGTAGGTTACAAGATGAACACTCGCAGGCTCATCGTCGGCCTTGCCAGTCTGGAAAAATCAGCTTCTGGAAAAATCTTTTAAAACATAATCATAATCGTAATACGCAAATGGAAATAAGCTGATGATGATGAAAAAGGTAATAAAATAAAAGTTTTTTCACCCCTTCATCCAGAGAGAGATCAGAAAAAAACTGTTTTAAAACTGTTTTGTAATACGAAAAAATAGGAAATTCTTAAGCGATATTTTATAAAAAACGGTGCCATTCCCGTCGTTTACAATTTCCTTCAGAGAGTTAGCAAAAACTTGCAGACTGCTTATCATCTTTTAAATAAGCCTTAAATATTATTATTATTGTGCAATATATCATTTTCCTTATGAATATTTAGTTCAATTTAGGGAAGCCTGATTTAGCCAGCTTTCTCACAGGTCATAGTACTCACAGGGAAGTCTGTATGCCTGTAATCACTGATTGGCCTAAAATTTTCTGGAGATTATCGTTGATATGTTAGCAATAAAATTGCAAAATATCAGCCGCGGAGATGAAACTTTGCCTAAGTTATTGCAGCTCAAAGTTTACATACATGTACTATTATCTCAACGCGAGAACCGCTAGCAAATTTAAAAAAGACAAAAATGAATGAAAACAATAGTTTTTATGTAAAAATGACTTACAAGTAAACTAATATATCTGAAAAAATCTACAATTCTGTTTTAAAAAACTTCAAATAGCTAAAGTGAAAGTTATTATGCCATAAAAAGTACACTATAAGAACTGAAAAAGAAAGCGGGCTAAAAGAGAAAGTCATTCAAAAACAAGTTATTTTTACCACAGTTGGTATATTATTAATTAATTATGCATTTACCAAGTTGCATTATTATTGTAAACATGAAAAATACTAAAAGTGTTTGATAATTTTCGAGCAATAAGAGCATGCGTTCATTCATTTTTGCCTCTTCTTAGGTTTAGGAATTGTTCCGGTTTACAAATATAGTATACACATATAAACTTTGACCTGCAATAACTTATTCAAAGTTTCATCTCCGCGGCTGATATTTTACAATTTTATTGCTAACATATCAACAATAATCTCCAGAAAATTTTAGGTCAATCGGTGATTACAGGCATACATACTCCCCTGTCAGTTTTATGCTCTAAGCAAAAAGAATTTCCAGCGAGGTAATAATTTCTCCTTTGACTTTATCTTGAGCACGAAAAAATCCGAGTTTTTTCTCCTTTTTTCTAATATTTATGAGGTTGTAAGGGTGAGAAGAAGCCGGAGAGGGAGATATACTAATGCCGTAATCATGTGCTCTGCTTTAATATCCAAGAGAATAACTTTATTAAAGGCACAGTATAAAAATGTGATTATTAAACCGTTAACTTCTTATTTTTTGCGCAAAAACTTCAGTTTTTTCTTAAGTATTTGGAGGTTGGAGTGAAGTTTGCTTATCTTTGGAAAGACTACGTCCCTCCAAAATAAGCCGAAAGAATTTTTACGTAATGTGCACCGTAATAATGATCTCTTTACCTTTAAGAAAAATGAGAATTTAGTGTTACATAATTTTTAGCGTGTTAAAGGCGCATCCACACTGCAGAATATTATGTTACGGCGTAAGATGCTTCGATACTGGGACCATGTTAAATGCTACGGTGAGTATTAACGCACCTAATTGTAAATGTTACTGTGTTACGTCGTAACAACGTAGCCGTGTGGACACGCCTTAGCTTTTTCTATGGCCAGGGTTGATTATGAAATCGGACAACCGACACCGTTCTCATCTGGGAAAATAATAAATAGCTTCGTGCTTGAGAAAAGCACGGATTTTTCATTTTTTTCTAAGCCCGAAATGAAGATTCTATTAATATGTAATGTTACGTAATATTATTCTCGAGTTTTTTCATAGGTTTTTCCCTATCTTAATAAGATTCATGAAGAGTGTGTCATATTTTATACAGATAAGTCTTCATAAAGCGGTTTTTTCTAGAGAAAAACCGAGAGTCGTAATTCTGTCATTTTCTCTTCCATGAGAATTCTTCCTGGAAGAGTATCCAGTTTAGAGTCGCGGGTAAACCACTTTTTATAAAAGCAGGATTATATTGAGAATATTGCAAGTAAAAATTGTGACAATTGCGATTTTATGCATATTTTTTATTCTGTTGTTGTTGACTCCTTTATAAAACATGGGTTAAATGTCCATTTCTAAGATCGTCTGCGTCTGATTTAAAATGGTTTATTGAAGTAATAATATTATCTTTATGTGCTTATCAAAAACAATAATCTTAATGCATTAATTTTGATAAGTACTTGATAACTGCTCATGTATGAAACTCACAATCTTACGTGAACACACATGAAAGCTCAGCCATTACATCCTTCTCATGGAAAAGGGAATGATTCCAAAACCGTCTCAACTTTCCCTGGAAATAAGAGTAAAAATGAAAGCCCGTTATATTTTACCCTGGCTTTGGTTTCTTCTATTTTTCCAGGGAATTCCCCCACGAAAACTTTTGTGGCTTGTCCTGGTTTAAAAAAGATATTACGCAACGTTTAACTTTTTTCCTGAATCTGATCTAAAATTATTTTTTTCATCATCCCCATTTTGAGAAAATCTACGACTGCAACAATCCACATTGGCACGTAGTTTTGAACTATCTTATTTTTATATCTTCATTAATAACATTTATGAATTTTAACTTTTTAATTCTATTCTCCAAGGATTTTTTTATTTATTGCTTGCGAGGGAAATAAAAACCACCAACATTGCCACCATTTCCACTGTGTGTGACACCAGACCAGTTACATTTTTTTCCGAGAATTATCTCAGATTTTTTTATCTAATGGCTTTTCTGCTCATTACGCTCTCTCCCTTATTAAGTGTAGAATTTCTAAAAAGAAAGATAACTCTTTTTTACGAGGAAGGCTCTCTGAACTCAACTCTACGGGAAAAAAACATGAAAAAATTTGAGGAAGGAAGGTTTTAAAATTTTAGAATAAAATAATAAGGCGGAAGGAGTCGTGCTCATTATCCTACGGAAAAGTAGGATAAAAATGTTTAAAAACTACGCTCAATTAAATACAAAATTATCAAACGTAGTTTTAAAAAGCGAGGAAAATATTTTAAAATCTTTTTGTCATCTTTCTATGCACGGAAAAACGTTTAAGATTTTTAAGATAAGCTGAAAAAACGAATGAGATTTTCCTTTTTATGAATATAAATGAGTTATAAAAACTTAAAAAACTAAATTCAACCTATTTTAGCTCTATTTGATTATAATTACTGGAAAAGTTAAAATAATTATTTGATTAAATAATAAATTGTAAGGTTTTGTCATTCATCTGCAAATAAATAATCAGTTTAAAAACGAAAGTGATGAGATTTACGGTTTATAGCGAACGTCAACGATTACGATGAAGGGAAGACAGGTTTAAAATGTAAAATATGAGCCTACAAAAACAAGCAGATTACAGATAGCTTTTAATAACACAATCTGTCAATGCAGGGATTGCGTGTAATTTACTACAGACAAGACAGATTTATAGATCTGCACGGTGATATATTGCAAAAAAAATCGCTCAGGTACTTGCATTGTTAAATAACAATATTAAAAGTATAATACCGGCCCTAAGAGAATTCAAAGAAGACCCTTCGTTCTTCCTATTTTTTGAAAGGGTTGAACGATGAGGGGACAGCTTGTGATTAACTATTTAGCAACGAACATAATTATTACGTATTCTATTCTGCGAATGCCTATGACATGTGGAATATATGTCACGTCATAATTCCCTGTTAAATAATCGTTAAAAATTTAACACTCCGCCAGGTAGCTTTGAAGGATTGAAAAGAACAATTTAATACCGAAGGACAAATGATGAAAACCCCAGATGCTTTATAAGGAGGGTGTTGCACAGCCAATTCGCAACATTTCCCTGAAGATTCTCCGTTACATCACACACGAGTCGAAGATTGCGTAATTTTTAAGTAAATTATTATTTTTAAAGTGATTTCCGAAAGCCAGGGTGCTTTCGAGCATAAAAACTTAGAAGGATCTAGTCTTGAATTTTAAACAAGGAAAATGACGAGATTAGGGGTAAGTTGCAAAAAGGTTTTGGCGGGAAAAGGATTTTAAAATTTAATTGTATTTTTAGGTTTTAATAGTCCTTTTGGTGGACAGCGCCCTCCTCATCTCCGGGATGCCACAGGGAGGATATTCATACGGCTCCAGTAGCTCCTCCGGGGGTTCCTCCAACTGTTGTAATAACAACAACCAAGGGGAACTTGCTGGGGCCGGAGCCTCTTTTGAATCCTCCTACGCCGGGCGCCCAGGCTCCTTCGGAGCCTCTGGTGGCGGCTCCGGTGGAAACTTGAATGTGGAATGTCAACGCCAGGAAGTCTCCCCAGGAAGATTCCGTTTTGTTTGCGAAGGAGTCAACAAAGACGCAATCTCTCTTCGATCCGAGCACATCCTCTGGCTTCAAAGCAATGGCGGACAGCAACAAATTTTGGATATTGAAGTGCCCAATTACAAAATCGAAGAACTTATCAAAGCCGGGTTCAAAACTGGACCTAGTGGAGGCACCAAAATCAACGTTTTGCTTAAGAAACCAGAGCAAACTTATGATGCACAGGTGGATGTTCCCGCTTCCGCTGCTGGAGAGCCAAGTGTTAACCTCCAATACGAACCGGTGGATAAGGTTGTGGTCCACTTTCCAAATGATAAGCCATACTCTCCCCTTACCGGACCTATTCTTCCGCCCCTCCAGGAAAGAGGGGGACGGCCGCAGAGACAGACTCAGAAGACTTTTTCAAAGCCTAGAAATAGCTTCCAGCCTGTACTTCCCCAGCAGTCTGCTACTCATCAGTAAACTTATTTTGACTGCTCATAAATGGCGCTAATAATTAGCCAATATTTAAACTTACCGTTCTTCCAGTCATCGTTTAGCCTGAATGGGACCTCCCCAATTTTATACTTTTTTAAAAATTGTTTTAGTTAACAGAGTTGTATATTTAATATTTGTGCATAGAAATAAAAACAGATTGCGCTTTAAATTATTTTCAAACAGTTTTTTATCCATTGTTCGATAATTACTGATTGCGAAACAAAACCTGTCACCTGTAATTAGGAGGAGATGTATGGGACCTTGCCAAATAAATTTCATTGTCTTGAAAGTAGGTGCATGTAAGCATAATTAATCCTGTCAACAACCGCCGTAGGTTTGGCCTACATTTCTTATCAAGTGTGCTATTGATCGTTTAAATTAGCTTTGTTCAATATTTTTAGCACCTTAAGCAAAAAAATATGTTTTTGTCTTTCTTGGACACAATTTCAAATCGTAAATGTCAATTTTTGAATTTATTACGAAATTTTAGAAAGCTTCTGTTTTAAATTTTTGCAATCCAAACATGTTTTTACATGTTGGTATTCCCGAATATTTCTGTTGTAATGATAGTTGAAAAATTATATAATTATAAAAAATATGTCATTCCTTTCTCTCCATTGTAAAAATAGTGTTGTAGGTAGCTAAAAACATATTCGGACAAAATAGCAACGGAACCAGCTATTCAAAACCCAACAGATTATATTCGTTAATGGTTATGGATTACCTGTTAAATTCTGCGTATGCACATACATCCCCCGAAGCTAAAAAGGGATTGCATCACATAAAATTATGATTTATGGTTGACAACTTTAAAATTCATACAGCACAAAAAAACTTGAATGTAACGGTGTTGGTGTGCGCTGATGTGAGAGGAGCTGAGGAGCCTGGGCTTATCCTTTTGTATGTTATCGACAGTGAAACTGACAAGACGAAGGGTGGAATTAGTAATTTTTGATTTGAAAAGAAAGTTGAAATGAAACTAAAAGCTAACCGTATTTTTTCTAATAGAGGGTCTAGGTTAAATTCACAATATAAGCTTAAACTACGTATGATCTTTTATATAGGTGTGTATTATGGGCTCGGACTTTAATAGAGGAAATACGGTATAGCGTATTTGTCTGTTGATATGTAGTAGTTTACAGTTGAAATTATTCAAACACATTCATTTGTCAAATGATAGAATAAATACATAATCACAC
>JAANSO010001881.1:0-15194 GCA_036507315.1 Lepidocyrtus fimetarius | reverse complement strand
TAATATGTCCAACCATTTTTTCCTCAATTTTGGGCATTTTGGAAAACCAAACAATGAGGCATTTCCGCAATTTTGTTTATTCCGGCGACAAATGATGCAATGTCTGCTGCCCATTATTCTTAACTTGATTTACTAATGTGTCAAGTGTCAATGTAATATGCGGTGTGTTAACTCTCTTTCACAATTTCAGATCTTTTGTTGAGAATATCCGTGTGTTATTTCATAGACCACTATATAACATATAGTTATGTTATATAGTGGTCTATGGTTATTTTCAAGAAACTGTGGAGTCGGAAGTGGACATTCGTTTCATCTTCATTTTTTTGGAGGCAGATGCAGCACCATCAGCTGGTTTATAACCAAAAAGCTGCTGCATGTGCTATCATATATTGTTTGCATTATGCATACAATAAAATAGGCATGTCTTTGCTTTTCCTATACCTTCACTTTATGAACAATTGCATTAGGATTCAGGAATCATTTAATCACAGGATATCATTAGCATGAAAATAATGAAATTAGCAAATAATGAAAATTGGTTTATTATACTTTATTCAAAGTTAAACTGCAACATAATTATGGATATTTACAAGTAACATGAATTGGGGCAATAAGAAACTTGTTATTTTCTCTTGAACTTACTTAGGTATATACTTTTGAATTTCGACATTCACGGTTACTTTATCTTTCAACAATAAATTTATCTTCAGGTATTAAAAGAACTAGAAAAGTCTTTCTTTCATATTTTCCATTCGGATCTCAAACAATCATATCCTACGTTCCATTGTATATAAAATACTCATTAAGAATCTTCAACTTCATACATTCACGCCAAAGGATCCGATTCAATCTTTATTTGATTCTGTTCCGGAGACTCGACAAGTTGCTCTTCCGGATCTTCATCTTGTTCTTCCCCACGTTCCAAAATGATCTTATCTTCTGGTGCTGGAGGGAAGACTATGACTTGATGCTTTCCATTGGAATTCGGAGGTATAATAATGGTTCGCTTTTGTGTCCCATCTTGACCAACCTCAACACGAAGATAGCAAGGAATTAGATAGGTAGTATCTTTCTTCTGGTTTTTCGATGAAGTTGATGCAGACGGTACGACATTAGTTTTTGAAAGCACTGAGAGTAGTAAATTTGGCAGTATAGGTAAAACTTATTGGTGCACGAACAGTTTTGGAACTTTTCATCGCAACAGGACGAGCTGCAGCAATTATTGGAATACTAGACAAGTCATCTTTTTTACGAATTTTGAAGGGTTCTGGACCTTTTGGAATAGCTCCCCGCTTTAGTCGAGTTGCAGCTTTCTGACTGGGATGGAAATGATTGTCGCAAACACGTTGATTATCCTTCACCTCTTTTTCTTCTACTTTTAATATGTCCAACCATTTTTTCCTCAATTTTGGACAGTTCGGAAAACGATACATGGATGCATTTTCGCAATTTTGTTTATTCCGGCGACAAATGATGCAATGTCTGTGTTTGTGGCCCATTATTCTTAATTTGGATTAATTGCTTCATATGTTAATGCAATATGGTGTGTTAAATTTAAATCTTTCTTAACAATTTCAGGTCTTCTGTTGAGTATATGGCAGTTTTTTTCTTCTTCGGAGACCTGTAGACACTGTAGAGTCAGAAGTGGACATGCAATGTCGTTTCACATTACTTTTTAACATCAGCTGGTGTAGAAACCAAAAAAGCTTTATTCCTTTGCTCACCTTTATGAACAGAACAGAAATGAAACTTTTCATTGTTGGGGAAATAAGAAATGAAGTCGTCTATATGTAACTTTAAAATCAAAAAAAGAATTTAATAAACCGTATAATTACAGAATATCATTATCCTGAAATACCAAATAATGAAAAATTGGTTTATTTTTATTCAAGTTAAATTGCAACACAATTGCATAATAATGGATATTTATTAGTAACATGAATTGGGGGCAATAAGAGACTTGGGTACTTTCTCTTCTTTATAACCAATTAATTTTGCATACATTTAGCAATTTGTGGTTATAAAATCTTCATCCCTTCTTGCACAAAATACATCCACTGATTTAGCCACACTTTGAGGAGGAGCATCAACAGCGCGCTTTCTATTTAAACAATTAACTCATTAAAATGATATTAACTCAAAAATACTTTAATAAAAGTACTAATTTACCTTCTGCGAAAATTTAACTTTTGCTTAGGTGGGCGCTGTAGTCGGGGCAGAGGTGCTTTTCGATAAGCGCCTTCTGTACATCTCTCTAGATTTATCATATTGGTCAAAGCTTGACTTGATAATATTGAATCATAAACCCTCAAGTCCACTTCCGGTTTGTACCTTTAAAATAATTTTTAAATAGCATATAAGGAGTCGGTCAAAACAATTATATAACAAAGATTACCAAAGATTTTTTAGGTCCCTCGTGAAAAGTTTTTCACTTGCTTGCTCCCACACATGGAACATGCGATATGATGTTTGAAAATAAGGGTAGCAGAGGACATGCGTTAAATCAATTATATTCCACACAGCATCAATCACAAAATGGTATTTTCCGCTTTGATGGTACTTCCCGCCCGTAGTTTTTTCACATACTGAAAGTTCTCCATCAGAAACATAGCAAATATTTTCCACCTGCCAAATTGTCACAAAAATGCAAAAAAATGTTCGTTTTAAGCTTTGTTTTTTGGATATCATCCTCAAGTAATCATACCAAGCCGTCTTGTTCACATCCCGGAAGATGTTTATCTCCTTGGACTCGCAAAGGTTGGTCTTGAATGCCTACCCGGCACTTTAAAAGAATTTCTTCAATCCATTTATAATCCCTGAGCTCAATGTCTTCCAAATAGCGAAAGTTTTGTCCTTTGTGCAGCAACAAGAATAGTTCCAGTGCATTATCCAGAAAAACTGTAGAAACAAATGAAGAAGGACATGCACTGCGTACCACATGTTTGGCAATTTCCAAGAGGGAGAAAGTGCGAGTTGGTGGGGCAGATGCAAGGTCTGGAGTTGGTAGCAGTCCCACCTGACGAAGCCTTACATATTTATTCAGTTTTCGGTGAAAGTCAAAATTTGCGTTAGATGGCTGTGTCTTTTCGATTGGAATTTCAGGTATGGAATCAATTTCATCTTGTTCATCTACCTGGGTTTGGTTTTCTACAAAATGATTTAAATTTGATTCCAGGAAGTGTAAATACTGCTTATTATATAATTAAGATGCTATATAATAACAATTAATCAGTAAATGTTTAATTTTACTTTGATTTGTAGCATGCTTTTCCCTTACTAAATTCCCATAGCTGGAGCCTTGAATTCGTATTTGTCTTCCACTTTCACAGGCTAAACTACATTCAGCTTTCAAATATTTTACAATTCTTAAGTCATTTCAAGAAATTATTGAAAAATATTTAAATAATGAAAAGTAATCAAAACTTACAAGCTGTTCTATTCATAATATCATAGCATTTATGTTCTCGAAGTTCTGCTTGAGTGTAACCTTTTAGTTCTGGAACGGTGTTTGGATTACAAGATTTCCATCACTTTAATTTTAGTGTTTCCATCTTCACTAATCCAAACTCCTTTGTTTTCATATGAAAAGAATCTACAAACTTGTTTTTCTCTTTGTGGTTGAGGCTCAACACAAATGAATCTATCTTCCTTTTTTGTCAGCATAATTGGAAACCCATTTACACTGTAAAAGGAATCAGATTTTGTCCACCCCTCCATTCCAGTCACATAAGCATTCCAACGCTCATCATCTGAAATTTGCTCGCCGAAAACGACAGCCGTGTCTCGATACATGTCCCTAACCCCACTGATAAGCTTGATTCCATTGATTTTATAATATAGGTCGTTTTCGGTTATAGACGAAGAACAAAATTCGTGAATGAATCCATCAAATATTTCACATTCTTCAGTCCATGATCTATACCTGTTCCGTTGTTTAAAAAATAAAACATGAGTTTACTTGCTCAAATATCAAATAAAGAGCTGAGTTGTAAATATCAATGACCTTACACCCCTGTAACACAAAGACAATCTGGTCTCTTCTTTCCAAAGTTAATTCCACCTTCACATTCACCCTCATTTACTACAAATAAGTCGTCTCCGTCACAAAATGAAAGTGTAGTTTGTGGTTTAACATTGTGAATATTTAAACAAATGAAAATTGCTACTAATTGCAGGCGCCAATACCAGCACCAATCCATTAAATGTGTATTATAATCCATTTCAAGTCAGTTTATGATTATGTGAAATTTGAAACAGCAGAGGTCAATGTCAGAAATAAATAAGGAGTAATTTCCAGTAAATTAAAATCATTACTTAAACTTGAAATTTTTTAAACAGCGACAGTGCCACAAATTATAACAATATGCTTTTCCATCGTGAAAGGATTTACATTAAAACCCATACGTGTTTCATGAGACCAACAACAGCGCGCAGCTTTTAAGCGATTCCTGGAATACCTAGGTTTGTGTGCCATTCATTCAACTGGCTTAATTGTTGTGGTGCGCAATCGTTGATTAAGTAACATTTGCATGTAACATTTAAAGTAAGTTAAGATCGTCTTAAATAATTATGATCAATAGGTGTGAAATGAACTGTTTAAAATTATAAGTATTTAATATTTATTTCGATAAATTTGAGATTATAAACTTATAATATGTATATTTTATTACGAAATTTCGTAATTTCACGTAATGAGAATAATGTCAGTGTGTATAAGAAAAGCATTGTCAAGTTTTAGTAAATTCAGCACAAAGTAGGTTTACTATTAATAAATGACTACGAATACAAAATAATTAATGGTAACTTGGTAGTTTGCGCGCTTTGTTAAATTCCTGAGGATAGAATGTTTAAGAATATAACGTTTTGTAGGAAAATGTCATTCACATGCAATTTAAAAAAATCCTACTTTAGCAAACTAAGATTCAGAATCTCTTCTAGTAATATGTGATTTGTCGGTACTAGCTAATATGGCAATTGTTTTTCCTGATTGTACTCCCTTTGTTGGGTCCAGTAGACCATAAATGTTGTACTTTACTCCACTAATTTCTTTGACTTTCAAAAACACTCGATTAGTAGAAGTGCCACTTTTACTTTCATTGCTCCTACACGATATTGATGAAGAGTTGGATAATCTACGCTTAAGGTTTATATCTTGAGGTGGACCAGACTTTGCTTTATCTATCACAATTCCTATTTTTTCGTCATTTTGATAATCTATTGTGTTTGATATCGTGCCACTGCATTCTCCTGACTTCAATTCGGCGTCCTTTACAGTTTTCCCTCCACACAGTTTTTTAGATTTCTTCTTGACAATTTTCTTCTTGGCACCTTTTAATTTTTTTACTGCCTGTTTCTGGGCTGACATTTGCATTTTATTTGTCTGAAAACCTTTGACGCATGTTCTAAGTCGATTGGTGATTCCAGTTGTAGTTGCAAGTTGATCTTGTTCTGATTCCTAATATTATTAAGAGTATCCTGTGCTTTACAATTTAATATACAGATTTGAATATGTTGCAGTAAATGAGTAAATTTTTACCTCTTCCAGCTTCCGTTTTGAACTTTCGGACAAGGATTTGTTTTTGTTGAAAAATATTTTATCATCATTTTCATTATTTACGGATTTATGGCTAGCACAACTTTCTCCTATGACAAAAAGAATTTGATTAGAAATACATATAATTTTCAAGTAAAACCACGCAGATTGTCGGCTATTATGATGGTGGTATTACCATCACTATCTCTGTTTGAAGGTACTGTTGTATCTTTCTTTGTAAATGTGAAGACTTCCAACTTGGTTCTCTTTTATGGTTGAACTAGATTTTGTCCCATCTGATTCTTTAGCTAGATATTTTATTACATCAAGTTTTTGCAAATATTAGTACAAAAGATAAATCTTGAAAGACCAAGTTTGCAACACTTTAAAGTAACTCCACTCACCAGTGGTCGAAAACGCCTCTCCACGGTCATTACTCAAGTTCTGATTGAAACTCATTGTTTCAAGTTTTCTTTCTGCTACAGATTTGTCTTTTGTACAGGTAGTCAAAAAATCGAAATTGCTAGGCACATGTCTCAATTCAGCTGCAAATCCATCACGATTGTTTGAATTCATTCTTTTCCACATTAATTCATTTATAGGAAGTTGCAACATTGTCATAACTTGATAAACTTCTTTTTCGTCTGACGAATAAATTATACTTTCCCCAAAATAGATCAAATTTAAAACTTGTTTTAAATGCCGCACAGTGACGTCTGGGAGTGTGATTGCAGTGGTGTCCATTATATCCTAAAAGCAAGTGTACAAATTATATGGTCAAGTAGTTAATAAAAAAATAATTTAATAAAACCGGTAGTTTCCAAAGCTTACTTTGTCAATGAGCAAGTTTCTAAGCCACTCAGATGCGCCCATAAGTAGACACCGATGAACTTGCACATAACCATCAACACAAATTAAATCGAGATCTGTGAAATTTTCTTCCAGATTCTGATCCAGTGTGAATTCCGAGCACATGTTCCAATTTCCCAAGCTACTACTTTCAGTATCCTCTATCTCCCTTTTGAAATCCTTTTGGCTACAATGATCGTCATTATGCCCGGAACAATTTTCTTTGAAATCTAAATAAAGACATCAATCCAAATTTGACAAAATTTGTATGAATCCAATAATGAATTCGTAACTGAAGAAGTAATAAGTGCTAAAATTTTACTTTTTCAGATGTATAAAAATGCCAACTTACCATTAATCGAATCATTAACTTTGTTTGATATACATGTAGCTGCCTCTACTTTTATACTAACATTTTCGATAGTTTCCTCCATTGTTATCCCACTATCGTTTTCCATACTAGCATCATCACAATGAGACTCGTTAATGTCGTCTTTAACTTGTAATCCGTTATCTTCCATTTCCATTCATTAATTCAAATTTAAATATTGCTAATCCGCCAAAATGTGAAAGTTATATCAGTTAATGAAAATGTTCATACTCGTTAATGTCGTCTTTAACTTGTAATCCGTTATCTTCCATTTCCATTCATTAATTCAAATTTAAATATTGCTAATCCGCCAAAATGTGAAAGTTATATCAGTTAATCAAAATGTTCAACATCCAGTTTATAATTTTGCTCTACTGCCTTAGTTCTAATTTATTGTACTGTATAACTTAGGAAGATTGTCTTTTGCATAGATATCCGAAAAATTATTAATCTGACCAAAGTTGGAAAATTTGCCGGTTTCTCCAAACAGATTTTTAAAGGTCCGGATCGAAACATTGAGCCAAGTCAATCATTAATGACTGAAATAATTATCGTGTGAGTAGCTATTTTGTATGTTGATAGAACAAGAGTAAATGTTCAAATATTTCAATTCTTTTGGAGAATTTACTATGCAAAAGTTTCCAAAACGGAAAAATTATTGATAATAACATTCGCAACAGGAAACTGATAAAAGTCCGAAACCTACAATGATTTTGCTGGACTAAAAGCTGTACACCATCATATGTACTTAAATACTACAAGAAGGATGAAGGATTTTATTTAACTCTTTGGATTTTTGTTGCTCTTATTTTTCGCTTTTGTTAACCTACAATGATTTCGCTGGACTAAAAGCTGTACACCATCATATGTACTTAAATACTACAAGAAGGATGAAGGATTTTATTTAACTCTTTGGATTTTTGTTGCTCTTATTTTTCGCTTTTGTATTTTAGTGATGTATTGGCTGCGTTGCTCTTGTTTTCTGGTTGTTGCTCATTTCATTTCACCATCATATTACCTTGAGTCCATAGTGTGCAATTGGCTATACGGCTACAAAAGTTTGAGTGTCATGATAAAATTAGAATTATTGCTAAAAGGGATCAGGCTAAAAAGAATTTAAAAGGATATGTATGGTATTGTAATCTAAGCTTTCTTTTCCAATAGCATAGGGTAATATCCAAGTAACTACTTTGGGTATTAGCCTATGTTCCAATAGCATAAATGGCAAAATGACCTATGACATAAAAAAATGCTAAGGTATCTATACATCATTGTTAGCACTAGCATCAAGACGGTATGAAAAAGCTCTACTTTGGTGTACGTAATACAGCCACACATAATCATTAACTATAACTGATTGAGTGATATAACTGCTTTATTAATTTCTAAAATCCTTTGGTTAGTGCATTAATTAACTGAAGGCAGTTAATTATGAAATCTTTATTATCTTGATAAACTGTCGTATCTTGTGTTGCATTCCTCGTCAGTTCCTATTGTCAATTTCGGCGGATTAAGATTAAGCTAATCTTTCACTTTGTAAATTGCATAATCAGTTTCATCAAAAAACCATCAACACCAGTAAATAACTGATGATCGGAAATTGACTGGTTAATCCTCACACATCAGATTAGCGGAAGCCAAATGTTTGACGCATATAATTATCTTTACATAATTCTTCCATTAAAAATTCTATCAAAGGATGTGTTCATGGCTGAAGAATTTGCTGCTGAAATTTAGTCATCAATTATTAACATGCTAAAAAACAATATACGTTGCCTACCTTCTCTTCATCAATCAATACATTTTGTGTTAACAATGAGCACGAGTATTCGACTATGGCCTTTTATATCAGTAAATAATAAATGACCTAATCATTCGTTAGACAAACCTTAATTGATCAAGATTTAATTATTTCCAGGTAGGTTATGCCCATTTTGTATGAAACGAAACGATGCTGCATCGCACATGGAGCATGTATTTAAAGAACTTTTCGAGAAATACATGTAAAACTGATTGCCTTTCCATCAAAGAATTGTTGATTTCAATGTTTTAATATAAAAACGGAGGCTAATTTTATGCATATTATTGATGTAATATCATTATTGCTTACAAACGTATTATTGAATGGACGGACGGTATATTTGTTTCCAGCAGTTATCTTGTAGCATTCTAACTTGATAAAATCGATATAATCCTAGGTCCAACCGCAATCTCTCATTCATGATTCCTCTCTCAATGCCAGTGTCACCAAAAACCCAAATGCCAATTTGTCTACGAGCCGAAAGGGAGCTCAACGTTTGTAATCGCATTTACATTGCCAAATCTCCGCGTAAACTAATCAAGTGACAAGAAAAGATTGCAAGTGAACAAATTAAAATTTTGCATTTCAATCACTATCTACGTAAAGTTACTTGTGTTCCGTCAGTCATTTTTCCCTTACAACACACAAATACCATTAACAGAAATGACAATTGAAATACATGAATATCGTCATCTACCATGTTCAAAGAATAGTTGATACAAAAGTACAAAAGTTTCATTTGATTGTGACATGTTAACACCACGGAGAGGTCAAAATAAAAAACAAATCATCTCTTTAAATTCTATCCGTTTGTAAAAAGTGATTATTAAAAGATTAGACATGATGTTGATAAGGAACATTTTTCTGCGGAAATGTTTCAAGAAAAATGGTCATACTTACCACGACTCTTGCCGATTTCGATTAATCGAATTCTTCTTTGTGATATTGTTTTTTATATTAAATTCCCATGCATCCCAAGGCATAAAGTTAGACAAAGATGGAGGATACACAGTCATTATTGGAGTGGACGAGTTTGAAAGTGACCTGGATGCAATAATTGTAGAGAAAACTTTGTCATCTATTAAGGTGATAGAAATTTTTAAATATTAATTATGAAATTAAGAATGCTTGAAAATATATCGTCCTGTTTCGATAACTGGTTACGTTTGTATCAATCTAGAAAGAAATTTCTGAGCTATCCAAATGGATACATTCTACAACAGGGAAGTTTTATATAAAACATGTTGATATACTCCTACCAGCAACCCTTTCCCGACAGGTTGAAACCGATGGAATCGCAAAGGCGTAAGACACTCAATCACCTTAAGCAATTTGTTTCTACTTTCTTTCTATTCTATTATTCCCATATTTAAAAAAATTTATCCAATTACAAATGTAACGTACTAATGCAAGATGTTGTTTTTAATTTCCATGAACTCATTGTACAATGCACATTTTATTTAACATTAACAGAGAAAGTTATAAAACGGCAGATATTAAAATATCAAGTAAAAATCACGGCATACATGTACATAATCCTAATGGCTGCGGTATTCCTGGAAAAAGCATTGTCCTTCCTTGGAAGCTTTTCAATGATACTTCAAACTTTGGTTAGATATAATTTTTGTAAGCACTTTAATAAGTCCGTTTTAACTTTTAAAACTCCGTTTTTCAAACTGCAGAAAATTTTGCTAGTGGTAAAACATTGCTACATTCATTTGCACGTTACCGTTGGGGAGTTTTTGAAGAGCATGGAATGTCATCAGATACGGAACGATATCCAAAGTATTATAAAGGAGTTATTGATAAAAATGGAACTATTCATTTGCACGTTACCGTTGGGGAGTTTTTGAAGAGCATGGAATGTCATCAGATACGGAACGATATCCAAAGTATTATAAAGGAGTTATTGACAAAAATGGAACTATGGTCCACGCTTGGATGGCCACAGACTGCACGAATCAAACACAAGAAAGAATTTTGTTGCAGGATCAACAGTAATACATTCATTTGACAACCTTTTAGCTCTTTTTATAATCTTTGGCTTTATATAAAAGGCATCTTTGTAGCAGGGAAAATGATGATAAAGAGCAACCCTTTGATCTATTTAAATTCGAGCCAACAGATGAGACTCCACAAAATAATTTTGCGGGTTCCATAATGAGTTATCCTTGGATGAAAAATTTTAATGCATTCTGTGACGAACAAACTCATAACAAATTGGCTCCAACTCCTCAAAATGTTCTATGCAATTATAAGAGTGTAATGGAAATAATCAGAAGTACAGAGGATTGGAAATTTGCAACTCATAACAATCAGTTGGATTCATATATTCCAAAATTCAGAACTCTCCGAATATCCGACAAGCCACACTTTTACTTGTTGCTGGACAAGCACGTCAGCTTGGTAAATACTAATAGCTACCTATATTAATTAATTTGAGGAGAAATATACGTATTAAATACTTGAATTCTTATTGCTGTCCAGATACCCGAGGATACGCTTAAGAATATTCGCAATCAAATTGAGAAACTTTTTAATAAACTGGATCCAACAATCATTACCCAAATTGGAGCTTTTCCTTCCAGTCACTCTGAAATTGCGGAGGTTGACGTGCTACTACCATGGAATTGTACATCAGAAATCAGAACTGTTGGCCCAAAAATTGTTGAGAAATATTTTCCTTCTGGCACTGTTAAAAAAGGAAACTTTGGCTCTGCTTTATTTGAAGTTTCCAAAACGATTCAGTCCTTGAGTCATCCTGAAGGAGCAATAGTAGCTATCCTAAAACTTGGTTCTGGAGCGATTTATTCAGGTACTAATAAATATACAATGATTAAAGGTGACGGAAATATATTGTGCAATATGAAACAAACGTACCAAATTATAGTAATTTATTAAAAACTAGGAAGGAATCAGGAATACAATTTTGAGCATGAAATTATAGCTTCCCTTAAAATAGCAAACGCTCGTTTACATGCGTTGGAATTTAAACGGAGCGCTACTTCAAGTGGAATAAATTTAGATAAATCTTGTTAGGCAAGTTGGCGGCTCCCACACATTTTTAGAAGGGACATCATTTGAAAATGATAAACTGGAGAGTTTCACACGTAATCTCAAAGCCGAGTTTGAGATAATTAGTGAAACAGAGGAAGATGATATGGAGACATTTACTCAAGAATCTCGGAATACAGTTGTGGTTAGCAGAAAAATATGATTTTTTTAGTAAATTATATCGTCTCGCCCAAAAAAGTTTAACATTTTCATACAAACTATATAGGTGTACAAAGGTTATACAAACGGGACACATGAAGGAGATACGTATCATCCAGGGAAAAACTTAAACGGGCTACAAGTTTACTTATCCAGCGAATTTCCACTCGTAACTCCAGTGATAATCATGAATGATATGGAATATCCGTTTAAAGTTGGATTCGAATGGAATAGAGAATTTGGAGATGATGGATTTCGATATATTCACCATTCTGAACTTACAGCAGCTCTTGTACAGATTATCTCTTATTACCCCAATTCTCTGATTTTTGCTTTCTTTTACCAGAACAAAAATGCTAAAAAATGTAATTATTTTTTAAAGGAGCACGCTAATAATGGACCTTTAAGTGTTACATTTGGATGCACTTTGGAATCATGTGATGCTTACCTTATCATTCTCGGAGAAGTTGATAGAAAAGAACTCATGAATGATATGGAATATCCGTTTAAAGTTGGATTCGAATGGAATAGAGAATTTGGAGATGATGGATTTCGATATATTCACCATTCTGAACTTACAGCAGCGCTTGTATAGATTAACTCTTATTACCCCAATTATCTGATTTTTGCTTTCGTTTACGAGAACAAAAATGCTAAAAAATGTATTTATTTTTTTAAAGGAGCACGCTAATAATGGACCTTTAAGTGTTACATTTGGATGCACTTTGGAATCATGTGATGCTTACCTTATCATTCTCGGAGAAGTTGATAGGAAAGAACACGAAGAAAATTCAGAACCGTACATTGAGATCTCAACCTCTTCCCCCATAAATTATTTTGACTGGAGTGATTCCAAAGATTCGTCAAATCCTTTTCATGTTTACGCATCATTTTCTGGTCATATGCCTTCTTCCCATAGAATGGAATTAACAGGAATTGTCTGCTCTATGGATGAAAGCCCTTGCCAGAATTATTTAATGATTGATGATGGAAACGGAGAACCAGACATTTTTAAGAACGATGGTGTCTACTCGCTCAGCTTCATACCAAATCATGATGGCAGATATTACGTAAAAATAATTTGTAATATTTTCTCCGGAAATGATCTCGTTCTTACTAGGACATTCGATTACGATTCTATCCTGACATTAAAGGGAACTTCCCGGTTTCAGGTGGGCTGATAAACATTACATATTAATTTTTACTTTGCCAGCAACACTTTTTAATCCTTATATTTTTGCAGCCCAGCATAAGAAAAATAAACGACCTCAAAGTGACAGATAAACGTGGCGACACCGTGGAGTTGGAATTTACTGCTCCAATAGTGTATGGTCTAAAAGGGAAAGGTATCGTAATCTTGATTCATGTCGAATTGATAAATAATGCAAACATAGCAGAAATTATTGTGAATGAGATAACTAAATTATACATTTGTCAACTTTTGTTTTGTGTATTTATTGAGTAGAGCTAAAAGCAGAAGCCTATGAACTACGTTATGCGGCTGCATATAACGACTTGTTATATGATTTTGATCATTGTCCTATCCCAAAGACTAAAACGAACATCCCCAAACCTTTAAAACCCGGCACCGTGCAATCCGTAAAAGTTGATGTAGATGAAGAAAAAGACATTTATTTTGCAATTCGATCACATTCCGGGGGCATGCAAGTACGATAAATCATATATAACTACTTCCCTTTAATTAGAATATTGGAAAACGGAGTATATTTAAATTAAATATAACTTTGATCGTGTAATTTATTAGAGTGAAGCTTCCAATCTAGTGAGTTCCGGATTAATGCTACCTCCCGAAAACATGGAAGCTCAACAAATTGAAAAAACATACAAACTTGAAGAAATTTCTTCGTCTCATATTTCCCGTAACAGCGAGGAGAGAATTTTCACTTCCGATGATGATGATGAATACTCAACTACACAATCTGCTATGCATTCCCATGAAATTGATTTACCAAAGAGTATTATGAAACAAGAGAACGGAATCATACATGAAATTATTAAGGAAACTCCTCAAAGCTCAAAGGTATCCAACGCGTCCAATCCGCTTCCTCAAAATCCAATTCGGATAGATTCTCTGTTTTCATCAACTGAGGACTATACAAGCACTTCTACAGAAGAGACTTTTCCAACCGAAACAACGACTGAAGATGGAGACAACACCAGGTCGACAACAGAAGTCGAATCTACATCGACAGAGTCACCGTCACCACTACCAACCGCTACTTCTACGAGTTCTCCAAGCTCAACTAGGGCTTCCACGACAACAACCACGTTACCACCTTCAAAGCCTGACGATGAACTATTTTATAAAAAACCAATAGGATACATAACCGCTGGAGTTGCTGGAGGAGTGATTTTGGTTGCACTTGGCGGGACAATTGGTTATCTTTACTGGAAAAGGAGGCAACTCATTACATCACGCCAACTTATCTACAGAGATGAAATTATTTAGTATCAAAGTGAACTTTTAAAAAACTATAAACTCTCTTCCAATATTATTAGTCTTATTTTAAAACTTTATTAATTGATAAATAGTCAAATTAAATCCTTGCATAAAGCTGTAGTTTTATACAAATACAAAATATTCCATAAATTGTATCACACATTGTACTTATTTTCAATCTATTGGTTTTTTCATTTCTTCAATTTATTTGAAAAAATACATTTCGAAATAACATGACTGGGCATAAATAATCTTTGTCTTGGTCTAATGTGGGCGCAAATCTAAGCCGCTGAATAGGTATCCTTTCGTCAATAAATTCATGGCTATGGCTACTATCGTTCCACTTGCAAATCCGATAAGTGCTTCCTTCTTCTGGGCTGAAGTGACACGTGCAGGTTTACTGCTAGCTTGCGCTTTGGAAGTAGTTGCTGATATGTTTGCTCCTTCTCCCACGTTGACACTACCACGGTTTGATTCCATTTTCAAGAAAAATACAAAATACGATTTTTATGGTGGAATGTCCGACTTGTCCTACAATTACAGTAAGAATAGTGTTAATAGAGTTTTAAAATGTCATGAAAGAGTAGATATTTTATCCAAAATACTTACTTCGCAGTTTGTATGTGAAAAAACTCGAAATTGGTTTTTCTAGATCTCGGATTCCAGGATTTATTCCGTTAATGAAAAAATAATATCAAAAGAATCACAAACACAATGGAAGAAATCACAAAAGTGTTTACTAATTTCTTTCAGCTGTGTGATCTTGACTCTTAATCCTGCTGATTACATGAAAATTTTTACATGAAGATTTCTGCGAAATTTCTATGGGCAAGACATACAATACGCATACTTTTAACATTATTAGCTCGCCAATATTTCAACCAATTCAACCTTTTCGACACGCTACAACTACATTTTTCTACAACATAGCGTCGAAGCCCATGCATTACAGCGTTTTATTTGATAA
>JAANSO010001880.1:0-15200 GCA_036507315.1 Lepidocyrtus fimetarius | reverse complement strand
ATGACCTTCGTCATGCAAGTGTAATTTATTTCATTATATTTCTCCATTATTTTGGAAGATTAATGATATTTACATACCTAATTTATCTTTCAAATCATGCAAAAATAGCCAAATTGTGCAACCCATTCCTTTATTATGACTAATAAACATGGAATTTAATGTAACAAAGGAGCAATCTGAATTATAAATTTAATTTTGAAAAATGTATTAAAATCTAGACTAAATGGTTAGTTTAAAACTTTCAAATATAAAACACCTAAGTTATAAGTTAAATCCAGTCTAAACTGCTACAAAAATACACGCCAGCTACACATTTAAATCAGTTACTTTTCTTTAAAAGTAATTTTTCTTTCATTTCTGAAATGGTTTACGGCTCCTTCCAGACAGAACGCCATAGTGCATAAAATTTCAGTATTTCCAGGTGCAGCTTTTGTGTAAAGGGATTAAATCGATGGCATTGCTCAGCAACACTGGTCAAAACATTGACTACAATACACCATCCTATCTAAAAGTAAGAGTTCCCTCATTTGCGAACTAGATACAAGCTACAACCGGAACTGAACCTACCTTACTCTTTTGGGTTGACTGCTCGCAGGTGTATATTTTGCCATTATTATTGCAAATGATGGAATAGGTACTTCAATATCTAGTAATGCATGTGTCCTCCTTCCTCTAGTCACGAACAATCATCACAATCCTTATCTTTCTTCAGTGCTTTCTCTCAAACTCATTTATAGTTTCACAAATTAACAAAAGAAATTCCCACCAGCAAAATGACGTAAGAAAAATATCAGAATTCGTTGAAACGCAAAAATTATTCCTTCGTTGACCTTTGCACTTTATAGCTATTTTACCAAATCAATGTTACCACCAAAGACTTTCCCATATTTAAGCAGTAATTGAAAAGAGATTTAAGTTCTATGACCTTTGAATTGTGTAACACACGTAAACAACGGTAAGCACTGCCGTAATAATAATTTGTTTTGCACAGTAGTAATAATTATAAGCTTTCAATGAGTTTTGTTTGATTTACACATATTAGCATAAGTGAGAGTAATTTGGCAATACTATTCAATACCAACACAATAAGTCAACATAATTAAAACTACTATGAAAATGAATGTTTTTGCACAGTAGTAATAATTATCAATGAGTTTTGTTTGATTTACACATATTAGCATAAGTGAGAGTAATTTGGCAATACTATTCAATACCAACACAATAAGTCAACATAATTAAAACTACTATGAAAATGAATGTTTTAGACACGCCATGTGGTTGGATGCATTTTCTGATACGCAAGCTACCATCTACACGTTTCCAAACTGTGTCACAACCGCAGATTTAGTGGGAGATGGTGATTATCGCCTGATAATAGCAGACATTGGTACTGGAACAATCCCGTCAAAATTGAAAGTAAGAAAACTGCTAAATGAATACTTGTGGGTTCCAAGACCAAACTTGCAATATCTTGCCTGGGACTACATGATGTTATGTATTAGATTCCTGGATTTTACTAATAAAGCTGTAACTTTTTGAAGGTACAACCGCAGATTTAGTGGGAGATGGTGATTATCGCCTGATAATAGCAGACATTGGTACTGGAACAATCCCGTCAAAATTGAAAGTAAGAAAACTGCTAAATGAATACATGTGGGTTCCCAGAGAGAAGTATGCATTTTTACACCTAAGGTAGGTGTAAAAATGCATACTTCTCTCTGGTGGGTTCCAAGACCAAACTTGCAATATCTTGCCTGGGACTACATGATGTTATGTATTAGATTCCTGGATTTTACTAATAAAGCTGTAACTTTTTGAAGGTTTACAAGGGAACTGGAATCCAATCTGAGGTGACCCTTCAGGATGTACCAACCTCAGTAGCTCCGATGTTCATTGATAATGACAGCCCTAGGCTACCAGGTAACTAATGTATAGTATTTGTTCACAGATAAAAAGTAATATCTGAAATTAATATTGACCTTAGCTCCTTAATGAAATTCCTTACTAATACAAATCCAGAAATTGGCTCTACTTTCTGTTTTAGGACACACTCAAATAAAATTCAATTAGTAACCTTGTGCTAAGCCCTTTTTTCTTTTCTTTTAGTTATCACAGTTGGAACATCCGAATACATTTATGTTTATAAGAACTTGCGTCCATTCTTCAGAGCAGTATTACCTCCTCTCAAAGTGAATCCTGTTGAAAGGGATATTTGGGGACAGGTAAGATGAGAATCCTACGAAATCATCTTATTTTATGAAAGGAAAAGGACAATACTGAATAATTCATGAGTTTCTTCCTGTTGCATAACATTATCATTATTAAGTACACTTTTCTAAAAGCATAATTCATCCACAACAATGTCAAAGTTAAAAGGAATTGTGCAAATTAAAATGACATTCTTCATTTATTCTCTTCTAATTCAATTCACATGCATAATTAATTCTTTTTGCTGCTACTGGTTCACAGTATGACTCTGAGGATACTTTGTATGAGCTTCTCAAGAATCTTCGCTCGCAAATAGGGATGTCAGCACTGACATTGAAATCTCAACACTTGCTAACCCTTCCACAACACGAACGCCACTCGTTCCTAGAGACTCACAAGGGGACTCCATTAGTCAGGAAGAATATCGTGACTTGCTTGAGCACACTTCGTAAATCACACAATGATGATGATGCTCTTGCTTGTTTGGTTATTGGGACGGAAAATTGTGAAATATTTGTTCTTCATCCTGAAACATTCACGCCAATTGATGAGGTACTCTTTTAACATTATTTATCGCTATTACAAGAGGATAGCATTTTATTGTTATCCACGGCATGGCAATTTGATAAAAAAAATAAAATGATCCTTACTATCAAATCATTTTTAAATTTCCGATTGTTCTGTGATTCTAATGAACAGGCAAAATTGACCTTATCAGACGTTCCAGTTTTTCTTTCCACTGCTGGTCTATTTGACATTGACTATACATTAACGTGCACCACAAGGTCTGGCCAATTGCTGATAGGTCGTCGTGGTTGGGTCTCCCCTTTGCTTTCCTTATCAAAGCCTCCTGTAGGAGTTGTGTGCCTTGACGCATCAATTCTTGTAGCACTTATGGACTCTACTTTGAATTGCTACAATGACAAAGGGACAAGAATATGGACTGTGTCAGCAACCGCCCCCATTACCTGCTTGTATAGGGTACAACTTCGACAAAAGAACTTGGAACTGGTTGCGGTGGGCCTTCAAAATGGACAAGTGTCTTTGTACACGTTGAGTGGGGAGTGCGTAGACACAATTGAATTTAATGAGCCCATCTCCGCACTCTACTTTGGTCAGTATGGCAGGGAATGTAATAGTTTGGTTTGTGTAACTCAAGGTGGGTAAAAATAGTTTATTTCATATTAATTTATTTTTCTCCTTTCTGCGCATTATTGCCAATTTATTCGTACATTTCCAATTATAAGTGAAAAATAATTTAATTCATGGATGAATCTATATATAGGTATATGTATCTTTTCTAAAACCAGAAAACCTAATTAGATTTTTTGTTGTCTTTACTTCTTTTCCCGGTTAATTAACATGTGTGTGGAAAAGGTGGAAGCCTTCACGTGAAAATACTAAAGAGGAGTGCAGATTTTACTCCGGAATTGAAAGAGAAAGGAGCTGGTGCTTTGACCAAATTACAGATCCCAAAAAAGACAAAGCTCTTTGTAGATCAAACAATGAGAGAACGAGAAAATTCAATTGGTAAGTGGAACGAACGGAACTGTCTATATATATGTATTTTAGTTCTATTTTTGTTTTAAAAATTTGGTATTGAAAATGCGAATATTCAAATCTGAAAGGGGAAATATCATTTTATCTATCCAGTCATGCATACAGTTATATACATATTTATAAAATTCAATTCAGCAAAGTCATCTAAAAATTTTCAAGGATTCTTAGATTTCATAAATATGGATATTAAACGTATAGCTTTGAAAATGATAATAATGGCGCTTTGGTTGATCTTTTATGTCATCTTCATGGAAAATATTCTTTGATGGTTTTTTGTATTGATTTCAGTGATGCACAGGGCATTTCAAAGGTAAAAACTCTTTTTTATTAATTTATCCACTTTAGTTAAATTAAATAAATACATAATTAACACAAGTTATTCATGCAAAAAGTCATACTACTACATACCCAAATAGAGTTATATTCTAGAACGCTTACTATTAGCAAATGTTTGCTCAATCTCACCTAAAACAATAGTATATAATATAGTCACTATATTCATCAATAGTAAACATTAAATCTTTGATGTACGGGTTCAGGAGTATTTCCTCCTGAACTTCCTCAAACCTTTAAGCTTCCCTTTAAAGTCCGATTCTACTTTAATGGTCAGTTTGAAGAATGAAATCGCATTTCTTTGTACTTTAATAAAAGGGATGCCTTTCGAATGAAGCTTGATACTGCGAGGACATTGGTTCACGTGCTCAACACAAAACAAAGTCCAATTCAGGAGTCAGTTAAACTCTCTGCGGAAGTTCTTGGTTTGGGTCCTAGCTTTGTTGTGAGGATTGGCGTTATGAACATTGGACCAAAATCAGGACCAGAATGTAAAGGAATTTCAGACTTGGCTCTGTTTTTTCATTGGAATGATGGTTGGGTCCTAGCTTTGTTGTGAGGATTGGCGTTATGAACATTGGACCAAAATCAGGACCAGAATGTAAAGGAATTTCAGACTTGGCTCTGTTTTTTCATTGGAATGATAAATTTTATGAAATATCTCCTCCACTAATTCATGTGAGTAGAACAGTTTCAGGTTTTGCAATAATAATTAAAAAATTGAATTACATAAAGCTACCTTTCCAACTTGTTGGCAAAGTTTCAATTTATGTAATGCCTCACAAAATATCTGATAATGATGATGAAAGTTTAATTGTCATTTAGGTTCCCTTTTTGGTGCCAAGTGTGGAAGTCAAGTTTGAGGCAAAAGTAGAGTCTATAAATCCAAATGGATTGGCGGACATGATTCGAGTAATTGTTTTAAGGAAAAAGCAGGCTCAACCAATTCTCGTTGCGATGATTAATATGCCACCCAGCGAAGTTGTGTTTTAAATTGAGTGACTCAAATCTACCACGTGGTTAAATAAATTTAGAATTGTTACAAAATTTGAAAATGCAAAAATATAAAAACGATTTATTAAATAATTTATTGCATAAACATTGAAATTCAACTGCGACACTGCGAGTATATAATTTAATAGAAGTAAGTTTTGCCAAGAATTTGTGAGTTTATTTCTTCTTCTCATCTTCCATGTCTTCCTCGTTTTCCTCTCCTTCCACGCCCATTCCAAGATTTTGATTATTGTAACCACTCTTTTGGTCATTCTCAGCAGCCTGGGACTCAGACCCTTGATAAGCAATTGCAAGGTTAGCAGCATCACCTCCTGAGTAAATAAGGACTCCACCGCCAAAAGGAAAATAGACAGACACATAACAATTAAAGCAAATGACTGAAGCTAACATCTTCAAAATTTTACTGTAATGATAATTACTAAATACACATTCAATCCCATTTTACTGTTTTAACAATCTTTTGTAACTTGAGAACAATAATGATTTAGATTTTCACTTGTTAAAACAGTTAATATATATGTCATTGCCAAACCCCTTCTCTTGTTCTCTCCAACAAGGTCTTTACAAACTGTTTGATTTTTGTTGCCTATAAAGTCTATATGAAAACTTACTTCTTCCTTCCATCTCTTCCTGATTAGGGTTTTTGCTCACTCCATTAAGCATCTCAGTACTGTTCCATTCACTCTCGTTCCTATCAGAGGCGGCCTGGGACTTGGAGTAGTTGTGTGAAACCGCAGCATTGTAAAGGCTTCCAAGAATGTAAACGCTAGCGTCTTTTTTCGACTTTTCCGGTTTTGACAACTCTGTTTAAAGAATAAATTAAATAAATCCTCTTCATTGGCATTGACAGCTCGCAACTATCGCATCACCACTCCGCACACTCAACTGACGCAACTAACAAAGTCTTTGTTTTAAATTCCATCACATTGTACAAATATTATCTTAAGGCTCTTTAGCTACCGTCATTGCAAAATTAAAATAATATTTAAGCTTTACGAAGTAAAAAGATTTGAAAAAGTTATTTTAGGTATATTTTTACCCATGGGTCTCGCTTGGGCTAGTTCCAACAAGCCAACAACAAAAACTAAACCTACAACTGGGGCAACCTGAAAATGATAAAAAAACACCAGACATTTTGAAGTTTCAGTTAACTTTTATAGTACTTTGAAGTTTTTTTTGTAATATCAAAATAACATTTGAAAATATGACATTTTCTTTTTAAAATTTGAAACGAACCTTCATTATTATGTTTTTTGGAAAGAGGAAGGAGGAAAATGGGAAGCCTGAAAAAAGATGCCACTCGTTAAAATTACTTCACCAGGGAGCTTCTCTGTTGTTGTCGCCTCTCGGATATCAAATCAAGGATTATATTTTGTGGATTTCTTTTTCCCAAATGATATATGATCCGTTCCGTATGACTGTTATGGTTTCGTTCTTTGGGGATATGGAATGTGTCAAGAGAAAAAGAGAGGAAAAGAGGAATATTGCCCGAGTCTGACGCACCAGTGGATTTCCTTAGATGACTGAGCACAGACTAAATCAAAATGTCAAAGGAAAATGAGCACATTACATAAAATTCCTTGTGTGTTGAGAATGTCTTGCTCTTTTTCAAAATAATAAAGTACTAATATTAGTTGACACTCGAAATAGGAATAGTGAAAACACAAAGTGAAAATGAGGTCAGACGATATGATTATTATTAGATGATCTAATTTTTCTCACTCTTTATGAAAATAAATAACGCATGGAAAGAGATAGGTACAGAAGGAATAATAAATAAAAATATCTTTACACATATTTCATTCATTTTACCCATTCGCTAGTATTCCATAATGGGACAGAGCATCAAAGCCGTCTCCCACTTTTCTTTTCAAGATTAAGATCAAACACCAGTGCAAAAGAAGACATATGTACATGGGGCTCAGAGAAGCTTAAAGCCCGGTCCGTTCACCGAACTAAAACCATTTAAAGGTTTGAGTTCTCTGCAGTTTTTGAAAAGGACATTTTCAGAAAGGACTTTCATATCATAATCATTGTTTGGGGAGAGCAGGTTCTCCTTAACTAGTTTTTGATGTTTTCTCTCTCTAATCTTTCTGAGAATAGGCACAGTTATGATGATGATGGTGGACTAGCTTGGTTGGTCCGAAACAAGCTGTGTACTGTTCTTGCGTCTATGCCATGAAATGAAGGGCTATTTTTAGTTTGGCTTTTAGCAACCTATCAGTCAGTCAACCAAGCAAACATTGGAAAAGGTAAATTATAATGGCAACAGTTTAAAATCAGTGTCCCCTTCTGTATTCAATTTAGGCATGCATCTGCGATTATTGAAAAATGTGAACAAACTTTAATTGCAGACGGATGACAGACTAAAATAAATATGGCGGGTTGCAAAAACAGGATCTTGTTCCTAAAAATTGCATAATGAATTACGAGTCAGTATTTATAACGAAAGTGTCGTAAATTGACAAAAATATAAATTTTGTTCCAAATGTTTCTCATATTATAATAACGCACATCTTAGTTGTGTTAAAACTTAATCTAAATCTTTAAGCATTATACATTATTTTTTGAAGCTATTATGTGTTTAAATGTTTACACGATATTTATTTTCTTCAACCTTAAAAAATTCAGATATTACTTAATACGCTTCCAGACACTGAACACTTTTTTAAAAACCGTGTTCCATCCTATCGATTCCTAATAATATTGTGAGTCAAATGGAAATGTTTTAGGGTGTCATTTCAATAAGATTAGGTAATAAAAAGTTCTTTCCTCATAATTTTCCTTGAAAAATGGAATCAATATTTTTTCTTTTCAATCCTATCACTCCTTTCATTAAAATTAAACTTTGTTGGTGATGATAAAACAAGGCTCTAGTCTAAAGCCAAGAGCATTGGGAAAGGAAAAGTCTGCAAAAATCTAGATTTTTATTGTCTGCAAAGAGCCAGTCTGTCTACAGTTTAAATGAAAAAATGGCTCCTGTCATTTTGAATTTCATTTGCGACACATTAAACAATTGATTCCATCATGAAACTAAAGGTGAAAACTATGGACTATAAGCTGGCTATTAAAATTCAACTATATCTATAAGGTCATATATAAGCTGATATCTCCATCATCATTGCTATAGTTTACACTATTGCTTTTCATCTAAAGCATTAATTTAATTCTACTGCTATAATAATGATTGGAAAGTTTTTACAATAAAACAAGGCTTCCACCTCCGCCCTTCTCAACTCTCAATACCCAAATCGAATCAGTTAAAGGTATTCTTGAAAAGTCATCAGCACCCAAAACCCGTATTCTCTACCCCATCAAGAGTTCGATCTAGAGGAAAAGGACGCTGCCTGCCTGCACAAAGGTTCATCTTCTGCAACCAATTTCCCACCTCTTTCTCTATTCTCTAGTCTTTAAATAGATAAAAATCAATTTAGAGTAAAATGGCTGAACTCTCTCTTCGAATTGATTAATGTTGTTCGTAAAAACACTTTTAAAAGAGTGAAAGTTTACTGGAATTGTAAAGATGGGACTGAAATGTAGATATATTTTGTTATTTGCTTAGAGTCAGCCTAATATTATCGACCACGTCCCCTTGCATTAGAACGGAGATAGAAGGATGGAGTTTCATCGTTCTTTAAAACAATTTCCATGGTACAAAAGGAAAACGGAGGGAATGAGGAGGAGAAAAGTCTGGTGAAGTGAACGAAACCATAGTTTACATATAGACAGCCTGACCATGATATATTCAGATGCTTTGGCATAGTTTTTAGACCGCCACTATTGCCACACATCCCTAAAAATTAATTATTCACTCCACTACCCTCCATTCAATTCGGAGGGAACAACAAGTTAATGAAAAACAGGTAGTAAAGTATTTAAATGAAGTAGTGAGTCGTAGAAGCGCGTTTGTTATTGTTGTTGCTGAAAACATTGCTCAACTTTTATCCAGCAATTGTCTAAATTTACTGTACTAAATTGAATATCGCTATTTCCCAAATAACAAAAAGTTTGAATGATTTCCAAAGTTGGAAAGCTGCGCTTGGCATAATAATAAAGTAAACATTTACCAAAGCTTTTGACCTTCTTTTGGTCCGGACTGCCGAGTAGACACTATTGTGATATTCACCAAATATGTCTAATTCCGTAATTTTCATTCTTACTTCAATTGCCTTGGTACGATCTTGACTGTACTTTTTTTTATAGAAATGAAAAAGCTCCAGCCTCTTTGTAACTATTTATTGTTACAATTTCTAGCTTCACTATTAGAAATTCGATTATTATTCCTCACAAATTTATCTACATGAAAAGAACCAAGTCAATTATGAGTGGGAGGAATCTAAAAATATAAATTAGTATTCATTTAAAGTTTAATAATTGCAAAAAACTTGAATCCACTGCATTTACAGCAAAGTTGCAGAGGCGGTAATGCTACTGACTTCTGGAATAAAACAATAAGGGAAATAATAAAAAACAACATTACTGAAAACATTTTAAACCAATGGCAAAAGATAGCTAAAATTGCTTTCCAGAACCAACGGGGTAACTAAACTTCATTTTAATTGCACTTTGTTTACAAAATATGATTATAGTTGTTTTGTAAGATTAGCAAAGGCGAACTTTTATATTAGCAATGGTGTAAAAAGTAAAAATTCCATTTACAAAAGACCAACCAAGACAGCATTTTTGTTTGCGCAAAAGTAAATAAAATCAAAGAAATTTAGGGGGTTCTTTACGTAATAAATGTAGGTACAAGTCCAACAAGCATTCTATACTACCAAAATATAGTCAAATTCAATGTTTCTGGCTGCTGGGGAGTAATAGAACAAGATTGTCGTAGAGTTTTACAAGGAGCACACAAGATGAATATTACTACAATGTCACATCGGCATCACAACAACTGCTCGCTCACTACTTTCCTCCATCTTTCCTTCTTCTCGAATACATTGTACAGAAAAAGCAGTAGCAAAATTCAACATCAACGGGGGAGACAAGTTTCCCGTGTGCGGAAAGAGTGTTAGAAAAGGAGAAAGAAACGGTTTGGTTTTTGGCTTGGGAAGAAACAGTAGTGCTCCAGCATTCGATCAGAGCAACTGCTAAAAATTCATCTAAAAGTCTTCAACTTTATCATCATTTCATTATCAACATCAACTCCAGCATACCTTCAGACACACACATTCTCGCTCTTTCTCTAAAATCCTTTTACTATAATATGAAGTAATTTCCAGAATTTGTAAGTTGCTGTGGCTTTGTTTAAAAGCAGAAGAGAAAAGGAAGTTTAACCAAAGTGAAAAGAAATGCAAAAAGGAAAAGTAACCGTCAACTATGGCAGATTCTCATCCTCGTTAACGTCAAAAAAGAAAGCTGAGGAATTTATTTTGAGGGACTGAATCATCAACATCAGCAAACATTATCATCGCCACCATCAATTTTAAATAGTAGCAAACGCAGAGAGAGAACAAAAAATCCTTCTGGGAAACCTCTCTCAAAAGCAGGGTTTTCTAGTGTGCCAAATTTTCACTCATCAAACGTTCTTCTATTACAAAAGAGGAGAAAGCAACAGAGATAAATAGTGCATAATAAATATGTATGTAAGTAGGGTAGTGGTGATAGTCAGTTTAGCAGTGCTTTGTTGTTCTCTAAAATAAAAGATTGTGTAGTGGGGAAGCAATCCTTTTTTTCTTAACGTGCGGTTACTTTTACCCGTCTATCTTCATTTGCACGCGCTTTCCGTCTAATATCTTTTCGGAAAGAGGAGCAAGAAAGTAAAGTATTTTATAAAAAGCAAACGAAAAAACAAGTATGTGAGAAAAAAGGATTTGAGTAAATTCCTTTCTGTCAATTTATTATCGCCTGTCAAGGCCGTAATATAGAAACTGTAATATTGAAGCAATTTTCATTCAAATTATAATTTTTATAAACTAATCAAGATAAAGAAAAACTGAAAATGATTTTCTAAGTGAGTTCCTGGGTTTATTTTAATATAGTAAAATATTTTCTGTGAGGTGAGGTGTTAGGTAAGCTGGATTTATCTTATACACATCGTACTAAAATTATAGCTGCAGCACTTTTTCTTTGATTGTAAGATAAAACTTTAAAATAGTTACTTGGAAAAACTAATTTATTTTTGCGAAGGCGGCGTATTGATTAGATTTAAGTGCATTTTACAAAACAGCATTAGGTCTGTAGGATAAATCAAATTGGTGAATCTAAAAAGAAAATGGGGATGGAAGATTTTTACAGAATTACCCCAAAAATTGTAGAAATTGTTGCAGCAGTTACCTGAAACAGTATTTGGCTATAGAAAAAAGAACAACATTCACTTTATTGTGTTGCGTTCAAGTTATAAGTAAATTGATTTTAAATTCCGTTCAAGAAAATTGTCTACAATTCTTGAATATTTCTTCATTCCTCACCAACTTTTTAACTACCTACTTACCAGGGAAGGAAGCCTCGTCCCAATGATAATCTGAATCCTTGACAAAGATTAAGGAAGACAAACACAGCTGCCCACCCTTCGAATTTACAAAGGTAAGCACATCTATATGAATACAAAATTGGTGAATCCACTGAAGCGGATATAAAGTAGATTGTTTGATAAATTATTCCTGACAATACAAAAAAGCATAATTCCTTGTAAAGAAATCCATTGAGGAAAGAGAATACTGCGGAGAAGACGTTTCAGGTAGGGTAAACCGGAGCATGTATAACACGTGCAGAATGAAAGGAAAAGGCGGAAGTAAAAAGTGAAATTACCATACAGTTGTATTATTAGATGGTGAAAAGCTCATTGCTTCATTTTGGCAAGGTAAAGAAAGAAGCCTTATCTGACTTGTCGTGTCTGACTGAACTACAACAATGTGTTTTGAAAGTAGCTTTTGAATTTAAATCAAAGTTAATCGTTTTCTGTTTGCAAATCCATTGAAAGAAACAATGCTTATTCCCTATTTCCCCTATTTATTTGCTACTTTGCCTTATTCGACGTGACGGCAATTGGGCTTCTCATGGGGCCCTCCATTCTGAGAAACTTTTTTAAAGGAAAGCGTCGAAACGACTTTTCGAGAAAGCACGCTCTCCGATCATGCTTATAATCCCCTGTAGACAAATTCAATTTCCGATGTTTTCACTAAGTTGAAGTGGATACGAAGGAAACAGAGTAGTATGATGATGATAGAAATAGGAGAGGAAAAAGAAATTTTCTTACTATTTAGCATTCTTTTACCACCGGCATCGGTATTTCATGCATGAAATTAAACTTTGTAAAAATACTAAAATGCTATTGCGGTTGTATTCTTAAACCTGGAGGCTGTTATTTTCTTAAGTATTTCAACCAACGTTCGCACATAATCTCAGAATGTGAAAAAGTCTGAATAAGATGTCTCCCTTATCCGTCTCATACATAAGAGCAGTTAAATAAATAAAGTATTGATAACGTTGAAAAAAGCAATGCCGCATATCCTTTTATCTCTCTAATGGGTTGTTTCCCTATAGGCTTAAACTATTTTTAGAAGATAGCAATTGGGTTTGCTTGAAATTCAATAATGTATAAACTTTTATTTTTTAATTGTACATATTCACGTTTAAAATCTTTTGAATTTATAACAATTTACTACTTGCTTTTAGTGGGTACCTGGATTTCATGCTACGTCAAGACTACTTACTCTAAAGTAAGAAATCAGCTTCTTCGATAAGATAAAAATCGCAAAATGATAACCGAGCAAGCAACACGTGTAAGCCCTAGAAAGAAAAGTGTGACTTTGTGACTACCTAAAACCGAGCTCTATCATTATCATCAGCATCATCGTCGGTCAAAGAGATGTTGATGAGAAAGGAAGGAAGCGAATTTGATTAACCTCAAACACGAGGGTTGTTAATGAAAACATATCTCATTTCATTATTACACAAGCCATCATGTTACAGCCATAGCTGCAGATATGTACAATGGTAGCAGAAAATGTTCATTTACAATGACATAAAAATCAATGACAGAGCCTTATTACACTTACATGAGCTGTGAGCTTAGGAAATGAATTTCCTGGAAAAAAGTAGAGCAAAAATAGTAAAAAACACTTATTGATACTTTACTTCCAGTCTGGATTGGATTCTTTTGCTGTTCCTTGTTGGTTACTGCAAAAGAAATACAAGAAAGAAAGCATGAGGTGACAAGCAGGATCAAAAACCGTATTATCTGGAAACGTAGTATTACCACGAGTACATAATTGTACGTACTACGCACTCTGTTATTAATTTGGATGTTATTCTCGTGCTACCAACGCCACTTCCATTAAATCCATCATCATTGCTTCTTATTCTTTAGGTAAGTTGGAACATTAAAGAGAGAATCCCAGCAGGAGATGGAATATATAGCCCTCTCCTCTTTATTAAAAACGAATTCGCAAAATCCGCTGGCTTCTGGTTAGAACTATCAAAAAACATTCCCTAAAAATTAGTAAAAAAGAATAAGACATGCATTAGAGCTTATTATTATTGCTCATGTAGTTTTTCTTAACTGACGATGAGCATAAATATCACTTTAATAATTGGTAAAAAAACACATGCCAAAGCTAGTTAATCGAAATAAGAAGCCGGTTATGGCAATTTTATTACATTTAAGCGATTGGCTAAGTATTGTTTTGCAGTAGGAAGATTGTAAATAAGTATTGTTGCTTGATGTAGCTAAAACTTACTAAGTTGTTTTCTTTCCTTTAACATTAATTGGAGATGAATTAAACCAAAAGATAATGACGAAACTAGAGCAAGCGATTTCTGTACACACGTACATATATATTTTTGATTGTGTAACTTTTCCTGATATAATGAGCATAGTATACATTTCGGTAATTAATTACTTGTCCAGTATGGTGGCATAAATGTCGGTATTATATATTTTGTTTTAAATTTTTTTTTGCATTTTGATACTTTAACAAATTTATGGTTTCTCCATTCACTTGCTTATGTTTAATTGATGTTTTCTGATGTACTGGCATTTTACAAAAAGTTATCGATGTTTTCAATTATTTTTAATGCACACAAAAGATTTTTCCTGCGATTTCGATTGTTGACCTTTTAAACCAATGATTTACTGGAAGTGCAATGTTACTCCTGAAATAAGTGAACACAAACAAGATAAAATAAAAAACATTATTAACTGGATAGCAACAGCACACATTTCATTTCAGATTTTCAGGTATCATATAACCCCTTGTAAACCTCTTTAAATCGCTGGAACTGCTGAAACACAAACCTGTCGTCTTATGTAGCTCCAGTACATATTTTGAAAGCGTTTTGATGATAAGAATTGTACTTATCATGGCATGAATGACTATAGAGGCGTAAGGGTTATAAAACAAATGTGAAAGGTAGGTACCTTATGATGAAGAACCTATACTTTTATTTGTCTTTCATTTCATTTAAGGGAACGGAACAAGTTCAGAAATATATATTCTTCCAAATGATTTAAATCTAGTTGCTCGTCTGCGTTAAAAATATAAATATTTCTTCAACAAAAACATCTCTATGTAAGCCTTTTTGCTTTCAATACAATTAAACAATAAAAAGTTATTTAAGTAATAATAACTTTACAAGTTATTTGAAGACTTGTTTGTACAACTAAATGCCTATTATTAGCAAAAAGTTGAAACACTTTGGGAAAGTTTTATAGGCATTTATAATTTACTTGTATTTTACGCTTCTTTAAATTTCCAACAATACGTACGATTTCAATGTTCTTGTTGAATTACTGTTTTATTCCAATGAGTAATTTAAAATTTACACTTGGAAAGAATCATGATTGTTGACGATTAATTTATCATTGACTTCTTTAGAAATAATTTTGCATTCCCAAATCTCTCATAGATAGTAGCTATCAAGGACCAGAAAATTAATTTTTAGGCAATAGAGTGAAGTTATTATTAAAATAGAAATTGCCAGTGGCAGCGACACCACATTTGAAAAGAAGCATACTACATTTAAGAACTTATGTAATCTTTGAATTGAGCCTGTAACAGCTCCAATAATTTTCTATTCGATGTCAAAAGGTCAACTTATGAGTGTTTTTTCATATGGGTGAGTATGGGGCAGAGTGAGAT
>JAANSO010001879.1:0-15201 GCA_036507315.1 Lepidocyrtus fimetarius | reverse complement strand
GAAAAGATAGGATCAATAGGATGGCATTGTAAATCTTGGAAAGGGTAAACTGTAGCTCTCTGCGACGTTTTGAATGTATGCATGTCTGGGTTTATAAAGCTCAAAAAATTATAACCCTTTTTATGGCATAATTACATTGACCAAGCGTAATGATTTAAACGTGTTAAAAACACTCCAACACCAGACGTACGATATTTATTAATCCTCCTTTTTTATACCTTTTAATTACATTTTTATCCAATTTATAATTTTAACCCGTTTTTTTAATCTTCCTTTTTATTCACTTCTTTGCGTTTAGAAGACTTGCGTTGCGCGCTTATATTTTAGTACTTTGCCATCTTATAGAAAAGCGTTTTATTCTCAGCGGTCTTTTTTCCAGCAGGGTCAGGAGGTTTTTTATCTGAGGTTAATTAAATATTTCGTTGTTTATCCCTACAGTGATGTTAACGTCAGTTCAGAGACGGTAGAGTTGATCAAGTCACTCCTTACCATGGATCCTGAAAAACGTATAACAGCTACAGCGGCTTTGGAGAAGGTGAAGACGATCATTGCTGCGGAAAAAGCGTTTCTGACGGACTCTGATCTACAGGTAGAGTAGTTAAACTTTAATAGTAAGGATCATGTTTCGGGGAAGGACCAAGCTAATTAAATAGCAAAGGGACGCATGTGAGAGTAGAATTACATGAGATTCGTTATTAACTGAGCATTTTGTATTGCAGGTTGTGCCAGATGTCCCCGTTTCAACTGATGTCTTTGAAGCAAGGCCAATGAAGCGTGGCTATTGTGCTGAAAAGTTGCCCATTGGGATCGACAATGAGTTCTTGGACTTTGCTAATTTTCTGATGAAATCATCTGAATCTGATGTAAGTCACAGAAATACTTGCTAATCTACCAAAATCTATCATTGTTAGCGTGAAAGTGCTAACTCATCGCATAACTTCTGCTCTCGAGTTTTCACTTTCATTTGACTTTGCCTGCTGTACACGTGCAAAGAGATTACAGGCGTGATTAACTAACTTAACTAATTACACTTTTACATTTAATTTTATCTTACAGGAATACGAACCGAGTCGTAAGCTGTTGAAGCGTGCTGCAGGTCCTGGTGGGTCAACATCCAACATAGCTAAAGAAGGGTTGGAAGAATTCCACGCTATCTACAAGGCTTGTACTATGATGATGATGAAGAAAGCTGCGGAGTTGTTCTCTGAAAGTGGCGAAAGTGGTGGGTTCACTTCCCCGTTCTTATCTTCTCCGGCATCCCCCACTTCTTCAACTTCCAGTAATTTTGGCTTTACTAAATGCGCTACTAACATTGTAGAAGATGATAACGAAAGCGCGCGCGTGCCCAGTTTCTAAAATTAATATAATTATTCAATCACGATTTCCGATCATGTAAAAATAGGAATCATATTTAGTATCACTGAGTTTTTTGCATATTTATTTCCTGTTACAGTTTAGCTGATTAGTACAACAGTTAGGATCTTTTCTGCTGTTCATCAAGGTTTATAGGAAAAGCTTTTTCCTATTGAAAACTATAAAGTTTAAGAATTAAAAGTTTTGTTTAAGAATTATGCTAATATTTTTGATAGATTTTTTGCTCTCGTCAGAGTCCAATAATAGTCATCATCATGTGCACTATGTAATAGTTATGAATACTTTATAGATTATGTTTGTTTTGGAGGAGGAGACGAAAAAGATTGTTTTTCATACTTTGTTTTAAAAAAACGAGTGAAAAAGTTAGACATTCGGTGGGTGAGAAGAACATTCACAATGAATACAATTGAATTAGGTTAGATTTAATTATGAAATCATATTTAGCGAAAAGGGTAATCCTCCCCGGTAATGTCCTATTTAGTTTTCCTCATTATTCCATTGAACAGAGTTCAAAGAAGTAACGGCTGCTTATAGCTGCATAATTCTTGATTGAGCTTGACTACGTAATGCTTCCAAAAGGAATTTAAACTACAAGTATTTTAGTTTTTAAGTAAATCAACCGTATGCATAAAGTGGTCTTTTGGTCTCTGAACTTTGTTCTATTGAAAATTATCTGAATTAAATATGACATTGCTGGGGAGGATAATTGAATCAACACACTTTGTAGTATGAATCGGTATGGTTCATATAACTCAAGACTTAAAATATTAAAGTATCGCTTTATAAGTTACTATGCTGCAGTTTAAATGGCCAAAACATGCCTTTTGTTGCGAGGGGGATGATATGTGCAAATTGAGGTAAAAAACTTGAATTCGAAACCACCTTGTGTACTTTCTTGAAAGTATTTATTTTGAGTTAATCTAAAAATTCCAATCCTGTTATAATTTCAAATGTAAAAGCTTAAAAAATAAAGTTCGAAAGCTGGGGCAAATACTACTGCAGTTACGTACGCTCATAATCGTTTTGTAACTCAGATTGGTTTTGTTTCTGAATTAAATAAAAAATTAAAAAATATTTCCACTTTTGAGAGTTTCTTTTCTTGTAGTATTTTTTGAAGTTCCAGATTTATTTTTTCAGACGATTTAAAAAGATTTATTTAAAATTTTGTAAAAAATAAAGTACTTTTAAATGTACCTGTTACAATAATTAAGTTTTAAGATAAGTTGAAACGCGCGGCGCGATGTTTAATGATTTTTTACAGGGCGGACGCTGCAAAGATGGTGATGCGCTGTAGCTTTTCTAATAAGCTAGTAAGAAATACTATTTTGTGTAAATCTACATTTAAAATTTTACCTTGAATGTTATAGATCAACGATGGTGCCACCTCTTACTACTTCTGTGGTGGGTGACCCTCGTCAACCTCAGCGGCTTCAGCTCCGGTTCAGTACTCGTCTTAGAAAAGATTTTTAGGCCTAAAAAGCTAGGAATTTCTTTCCTAGTGCCGAGATTTTATTCTTGCATATGGGCTGTTTTTTAATTAGGATCTGAACAACTAGGATTATCTTTCCTAGCGCGGTTATTTATTGGCATAGGGTCCTATTTAAAATAAAAAATCTTTCGCTTCCAACCCGAAGACTTGCTTTGCATTGCACTAACCGCAAGCAAGTCCAAGAAAACTATTGCAGTCAGTTCCAGAAGTTGAAACAAGTCCCCCTGAGAATCCCCCACTTCCTGTAGTCCAGTTCTAGTCAGTTGATGTACCTGAAAAAAATAAAATTTCCCTTAAAAATCTATCCAGTATCTGGTGAGGTAGCTGTAGACAGAGTTCCAGAAAGTAGTTAGCAGAAAGGGTTATCGAGAGTTAGAGAACTCGTCGAAATCTTCAAAAAGTCCGGTTGACAAGAACCTGCAAAGTGGAAGTGTTAAACTGCTACTTTGGTAAGTCTAGAATTGTAGCAGAAAGTAGATAAATTCTTTCCTTCTGTTTGGTCTCTTGTTCTTGCTCTGTTCTCTACTTTTGACTTTGTATTGAGTGGATACTTTGGCTGGGGAAAAATAACGTAATAATGTAGAAAACCTTTGAATTCTAACTCACATATCAGCCAATTTCATTCAATTCAAGATCAAAATTGAACTTTCTTTCCTTTCACCTTTCTCATCACAACTCCGGAATTTTAATTATTGTACAAGGTTTCATCTTAATCTGGCAATGGAAAGTTAAGATTCTTTGTTAGGTTCTTTCTCTATTCTCTCATCAATACAGATTATAAAGTGGACCAAAATTGCATACCTGCACATAAAAACTCATAATTATTTGCATTGGGTCTTCAGACTTTTTACTTCTAGACTTTCTTTTCAAATATCTTCCAATTTTTTACAGATTTAATTAAAAACCAATAAAATATGGACCAAAAATAGAGAAACGAATAAAGCTTCTAATAAAAACTACTTTAAAGATTCAAGAGAGATGAATATCAGTTTTTTAAAACAATGAGTCAATTTTTGAACGAAGATTATTCTTTAATAAATAAAACTTTAATAAATACTTTTGTTTTGTTAATTGCGCAATTATTTTTAAACAACGTATATGAGAGGGAAATTTAAAGCTAAATGAGGTCATAAAATGTTTACTGCCGACATATTACGCATAAATATAAAATGACAAGACTTGAATAGAACAAAACATGAATGATTCATTGCACTTATACTTCTTCAAACTTTGACTTTCTTGAGATACGTTTTTCCTAAGCTTTTTTGCTACATCACGAGCTTCTTGGGAATATTTACAACGCTGCAAACTGTACAAGGATAAACTTGTAGATTCTTGCTCAATAAAAAAACGCTTCATAAGCCAAAATACAAGCTTGTTCTCATTTTGCCCCAACTTATTAACTTGCTATTTATTCACGGCTTTGTTTGGTGGATTCGTATTTGGGTTCATGGCTTCATTCATTTCGGTATCCTGTAAATTATAAGCTTTGTTATACCTGTTTAGATAGAGAGCTGTGCAGTTTTTTGTAGCTTTTATATATATTGACGATATTTATGTATGTTTTATAAGCCAGTTTTATATAACCTTTGTCTGTGCAAACGTAACAGGTTTTAAAGTTCTTTATGAAGCTCACATTTGTACCAGATTACAGCCGTGCTTCAGTAGATTTCCATATGAGCTCATACTTGTTCTTCATGTGATCCTTTGTATGATATTTGCCATTAGAAATGCATATGATTCTCGTTTGATCAATATGACTTGTCTTTTCTGACATTTGGCTTGTTAATTTGGAAGTGAAAGGGATTGGAAGGTTAAGTGGAATAATTAACTTTTGCATGGGTTAGTCATTGTCAGGTTAATGACTTTCATACTTTAACACTATCCGTACTTCTGTAGATCAATTGTTTTTCGATTACTTCATCTTATCGGTTTTACGGGTTCATGTCTGATAAGCATTTAGTGAACGGTATTTATTCTTAAATGTTGGAATTCTAGGGAGAGTTAGTGTCATGCAAATTAGCTAGGCTCATAAATTATTTGCCAAAATGCAAAGAGAAAATCCATTGGATAATCCTTTGGTAAAGCGCTTTTCATCTTTTAGCTTTCTCTTTAAATACTGAATTAATTGCTGTTAAAAATGAATTATAATTAAGTGGTTTCTGTTTCTGTTACAGATTCTATCTCATGTTTTCAATTACCTCCCACTGGATGAAAGGAAGAGCTTCCGGTTAGTTTCCGGGCTTTGGAGGGATGTCACCTCAGATAAATGGCGGAATACGGCTGTGGTCCTCATTCAAAACAATGACCATGTAAGTTAATATTAAAAATATGCTTATCATTTAACTAATTGAATATTAAAATTACTTTTCTAATTTTTAGTACGTCAACTTTGGCTCTTCTCGAAGTAAAGGAAAACATGGAGGGATTAAAGAATTTTTAAAACTTTATAAAAACAGCGAAAAACTTCAGTCAAGTGACGGTTCCAGTGAAATAATCCCCCAGGGAAAGCATTTTCGTCGTTTTCACATCAAAGACTACGTCACGCTTCCTCCATATCCCTCCACAACTTCCTCCAAAGACACTGCTGACCCTTACAAAGTATTTTTTGAATCTTTTGGACAATCAATCCAGTACCTGAACATTGCCTGGCGACCGATAATCAGACAAGGGCGGTTCGTAGACGGGTTAAAATGGCTTTTCAAATCCTGTCCAGATCTACGAGAGTTGTCAATTTTTAGTTTTGTAAATGACGTGGATAAGCTCCCGGAACAAGTGATTACTGAAGAAAAGAAAACAGCTGACAATTTAACTTCGTTAAGAATATCTTCAGAAGGGACTTTCTCGGGAGAAACAGAAGCGAAATGGGGAACGGAAGTGGAAGTAGCCAAAGAGGTGCTCAAACTGGTTCCGAACTTGCTTCATTTGGAGCTCGGAGGCAACTCTATTTTTATGGTGGGCGCCTTGAACAATCCGATTTTGGGAAACAAAAAGTTTATCAAATTGGAAAGCCTCGACTTAAGCTTTGGAAATGGACTGAGAAGATTTTACAACGAAGTTGAGTGCTTCACCTCCCTCAAGGAATATGTCCTGGGGGTGAGCCCTCCTTTGAAAAGGGTGAAGCTTGGAGTTTACATGAGTGAGATTAGACAGCCTCAGTGCCCTTTTCAAGGATTCCTGGGGAGTTTAAAAGAGAGTTTAACGAAGTTAAATATAACGGTGCATTCAATTCAACACCAAAAAGATAACTCCAGGTGGATTACGGATCTTAACGGAATATTCCTCCCGAATTTAACAGAACTTAAGATAAAATCTGATGAAGAATGGTATTACGCGGACCCAGTGAGATTTGATTTTAAAGCGTTAAAAGGATTCCCTAAATTGAGAAGGTTTCACTATTCTTATTATTGCTATGAGGGGGAGGGAAAAGCAAAGGAGGATCGGTGGTTGAGGGAGGGACATTTGCAGGAGGGGGAGCAGGAAGATTTTGAATTGGCGGAGTTGGAGGAGTTTTCTTTTCTGTTTTATGAACGGCTGGATGGAACGAGTTTGAGGAGGTTGAAGAAGTGGATGCCGGAAGTGAAACGGTTAAGTTTGAACGTGGATAGTGAAGTGTTTGAGGAGGTTTTTAAACTATGGCCGAACCTTGATAAGGTTACTTTGTTTTATCGAAGTACGGTGGATAAGCAAATGGTGGAAAATGAAAGGGGGAAGAGGAAAGGGGAGATTGAAGGGGTGCTTAGTAAAGAAGAAAGTTATGCAAGATTTAATTAAAATGCAATAAAAACATTTAAAAATTGAATTTTATGCAAAAATGTGTTTTATTTCTTCATGAAAGAGAATTTAATGCATCTCTCATTAAATGGTTAATTATGAGATATTTTTAACTAATTATAGTTCTTTCACCATTAAAATTGCACGTTGATCGGGTTCCGCATTTGGAAAGTGAAGTTCATCCGTGTCTTCATCTTTACAGTTGATATAATACAATATCCTTAGATATCAATAGAATTCCTTCCATCCGTTTTTCCTCGCAATTCTTTCAGTATAAGGACTGCTAAATATGCACTTAATTAAAGGGAAGTTAAGTGTGGTTAACATTTTAATCGCTCTTTCGTAAATTTCTGTGGCCAGGCCCATGCCCCGGAAGGATTTGTCCACGGAGACTAGGACAAATTCAACGTTTTGATGATTTTGGATAGGTTGAGAATATTTTTGCAGAATTTGTAAGCGCCATCCCCACTTGGAGCATGTGCCATGATTTAACGCTTTTGAACATGGAAGGGGTGTAGGTTTCGGGCGGGGTGGATTTTTCAATTACTTCGGAGATGCGGAGGCCGGCAATCTGCAAAAATTACTAATTTTTAATTGTTTAATTAAGTTAATCACAATTAAAGTCTTACCTTGATTGTTGTTGTGTTTATAGCGATAAAATTGGGGTTGCTTTTTGTTACAATCTCAGTTACGTAATTGTCAATGTCCTCAGCCATGTCTGCGTCGTATCCAACGAGTTTGCAAAGGGGCTCGTCCAAGTAAAAATTGGAGTTGAGGTGGGCAAGGACTTCGGAGTGGTCGGCGGGTTGCATCATGCGGAAGTGAAAGTTTTCACAGGGCACTTCGACATGTTCAGTCATTATTTCGAATGACAACAACGCAAAGAAATAAAATTACACTTTTAGTTTTAATTTTTTACTGGAATGATACATCAGCAGCTTTGATGATGATAATAATGATTTTTTTTATTCCATAATATTGCGTATCATGTCATATTGTTGGATGTTTTTGTGTAATGAGCTGATTATCGCAATCAATACAGTTCTAATGTCATGTTTTTATTACAAGTTTAAGTTTTATTTATCACGTGGACAATGAATTCTCTTTCTTTATTACATACTCTGGAATATTATTAAACTTCGCTTTTTATTGTTTACATAACAATTAAAATGCACCTAAATGCAGTTTGTAAAGTTCACGTCGTCCAAACTTTCCTTCAGACCTTCTTCAGATACCGACATATGATACATCTGCAAACACAGAAATAACAATCTCCTTTGCAAATATCGAAACTAAGTCTTATTTTACCCCAATCTTAAAGGATTTTTCAAGTTGCAGTCTTTCCTGGATCTTTTCATTCAACGCTCAAAGCCACAGACAGGTCTTGTTTGTTTGCAAAGACAAGTAAAAGCTTGTCCTTGAGATTATCTTCGCTCATCTAAAAAACCCCAAAATTCAGTTTTCACAATTATTTACATTCAAGCTAAACTTTTAATTACCATTCCGTAAAGTTCATCCTTGGCTTCTTCAAACCTTTCCTGACATAGCTAATGCATAAACATCTCTGGGTCCGGGTGCCATTTTATTTTGCATTTGAATATTTTTTATTAAAATGAATGAATGGAATGAGGTTTTCTTCACATACTTTTCTGTTTTGAATGGCTTTGAAGAAAAAGGACTCTGGTATGCGCTCACGCAGTGCTCAAATGAACAAGGTTATTAGTGAACAAGTAAAAATAAAGCTCTTTCTTTCATCAGTTGAAGCTAGGAAAAAATGTAAATCAGGTTCAGGTTCAGCTTCGTTTTATGAAAGAAAAGAATGGAATTCAGGTTGGTTATGCAAATGCAAAATCTTTATTGAAATCTACGGATAGCTAAATTTGTATCGAGTGAGATTTATTAATGCAATTTTGCAGTGTTCTTATTTCTCAAAATTATTCAAAAATGCATTTTTCATCGGCTTTTTTCTAAGGTTCTTATCATATGAATGCTATACTTAGGTAGGTAAAATTAGGATAACTTTTTGGGACAAGTGAGGTTTCTGTATTTTATCCCGAGTTCAAACCTTTTGTATTGCCTTGTCTGTCCAAAAAAGTGCATTTGTGTTAAAAGGCATTGGGTGTAGAGCCCCTTCAATACCTATCTCATTTAAGCTTTGGCCTTTAGCAGCTGCAACTTCACTAAATACTCTAGAAAATTCCATTAGAAATTCCAAATTCAAAGGCATCCGCCCTCCAACGCCAAGAAAGTATGGAATCCAACTACATGTTACCAGACGAGGTAAAACCTGTGCAAATATTTTTATTTAGTGTTATTCATTCAAAAAGATAATTACTTATAATTAATTAGCTAAGACAAGTAATGATTTACTTTTTAATTAACTGAGCAGTTGTGGGTGATGATATTCAAGAAAGTGAAGCATCCTGAGTACAAGCTCAACCTTATGCGGGCCTATCCGAACCTTTATAACCAGTTCGGGGGGATAGAAAAGGAGGAGCAACTTTTGTTTCCTTCCGTAAGACTTGATTTTACCTTATAAAACTGCGCAGTTTATCATTAAAATCAGTCATTTTTTATTTTACCGTCAGACCTTGACGTACGTTATGGCGCACTTGGAGAGTTCCGGGCGTAAATTGGACAGCGAAGAAAGGAAAGCGCAGAGGAAAGTGCTCCTCGCTTGTCGTCTTGTCTCTTCCTTTTCCTGCGTAGCCATTGACGAATGGCTACAAGAATACTGGACTCAAACCAGAAAACGAGACCACCAACCGCCCAGTTTTCTCTACGCACCTGAAATAAATTATTTCAGCCGAAGCGTCTTGGACAAGTTCCTTCAAGATTTTCAAAATGATCATTGCGTCACCCGAAATCCATTGTTGGGTCGATTTGCAACCTTGCCAGATTCAACGTTGTACTGGTACATGGCTGTTCGTGAAGAGATTGTTTGTGCCCAAGAGCAGGAATATGATAAGAAAACGACCACAGTTTTTAAAAAGATCGGCCCCCATTTGAGACAACTTGAAGTTATCATTACAATAGAGCGTTTTAAACATCAAGGGTCGTGGGTTGCGAAATTGAATTCCCTTCGAAATGTACTGGAGTCAAGTCCAAATTTAAAGTCGTTGGTTTTCGGTTTCAACGGATGGACAGAAGTTCCGCGGTTGGGAAACAATGATAGCTTTTCTCTTCCTCCATTGCCAAAATTGGATTATTTGAAAGTCTGAGCAGGAGATGCACCACAAAAATGTATCCTGGCTTCACTCCAGGTGTACTTTCAGCGTCTCAAGCAACTGGACTTTGAAGATGTTGTGGACTTCCCAGATGACTATCTGACAGAGGGGCTCTTTCCAGAACTTAGATTGCTTAAAATGACTGCTAATTCAGACTTCTTTGCGACGGAGGAGAAATTGGCGAAGATTTTTAAAAGGATTTCAGCACCTAATTTGGCTCGCGTTGAGTTGAGAATTAAACTTTTATCGGATGTCACGGTCCAATTTGAAGAAATGAGGAAAAATGGATTACTTTGTTTGAATAAACACTCAGCATGTTCTCGTCCGGAGCCGGAACTTCAATGGGAGGTAGCCACTGTTCGTGGCAATGTGAGTGAAAATATTATGCGGGTAACTCTCATCTTCTCCAGGAATTAGCAGCAAAACACTAAAGATCTGCCAGCTTAATTGTATAACAAAAATGCTCATAAAGCTTTCCTCTTTCGCTCAACTTTAATATAATTTTTGTATTACACTTAACCACTTTGTGATTATTTAAGGATTGTTATTCAAAATTTTGTGTTTATTATCTCTCCATTATCTAAAATATTCAGTTAATGTTTTAATGTCTTTGCAAAGCTACATAGTTAAATCTTGTTCCCTAACCTCGTATGAGTTAATCTAGCTTGTCACTTGTTTATCCGGGCTTTGTTCATGTGTTTATTTTTAACGCGTCTTTGAGTTATGTAAGGGCTTTTGCGTGTTAAGATTTATGAGTAGATCTTCAGAATTATCTAGAGGCTGTATAAACTGCCCAAAATCGTAATTCTAGCTAATTATTAACGCATTGGTATTTAATGCGTAAAAAGTAAGTTTGTTTTCTTGTCAAAATGGTCCTTCCTTAAGGTAAAACAAAGTTGTTTTTTATTGATTGATGATTACTTAATCATTGAGGAAGAAAAATAAAGATTAAAGAGATGAGGTGAAAGCGTTTTGGAGTGGGATGGAGTGAGCCGTCAATGAATAAGTAAAAGGAAGAAAAAACCAATTCATGGATGGAAAATCCAAAAATAATACTTAAAGCTTTTTTGTAGAATAATTTAAATTATATCAATCAACAAATTTGCAAAGCTATCAAAACTATGTAGCCTCATTATCCTTAAGTTATTTATTGTGAGATTAATAAGATTATTGTCCTAAGTGTCCTAAGTATTGTATTTAGCTGGCCACCAAAATTTAGGAAGAGTAAAAATTATGATTATTTAATGTAATTCGTTCATTGTTATTGTTCTATAATGTTCAGTTCTAAACATTTTTATGCTTACGATTAGTTAAATATTAATTTCTGGGCAATTTTATTAATTAATATGTTGCATTAATAATTGTACGGAGTATGAATAATAATTAAACATTTCAAAAACTTGTATAATAAGAGATTCTTTTCGTAAATTTGATTGAAACAATTTTATAAATTCTATAAATTATTTTAATATAAAGTTAACTTCATTCAATAGCATTTGCATCCCAATGGGAAACACATTACAAATGCAATTTATCTAATCTTTTTTCGTTTGCAGCTCCTCCATCCCCACCATGGGGACAACAGCCATTCATGGTTTTTTATGTGGCTTCCGTTTTTAATATCGTTTATTTTTAGCCCATGTCCTTGAATAAGTGAGTTGTACAAGGCCCCGCTGGTCCACAATAAGACTGTTCCACCAACGATTTATCGGATGAGAACAAAATTTGTTTATATTTAAACAAAACAAAACAATTGTCCTTGATTGAAAGAGCAGACCTTGGCAAGTAGGTAAGTGTAGATTTGGATTGGGATTTTGAAAAGCGACTTCAATTTCAGTCAAGTTGGGTGCCGCGATCTGTTTAAATATCCTCCTTAGCTTCACTTCAGCTTCGCTATGACGAATCGTACGCGTTTTCGTGGAAAGCTTGAGAAATTTTAGGTTTGGAAAGAGTCCAGAGTTTCCAAGAAAGTCTTCTGGGAAGTCGATAAAGTTTTCGAACTCCAATTTTACAAGCTGCGGAAAGTACTTGGAGATTGAAGCAAAGGTGGCCACTGGGAAATGGAGGTGACCCCAGCTCAGGCTTAAATCCTCCAAGTAGGGCAACTCAGGAAATGCAAAAGGTTCCGTTGAAATTCCCCTGTTGAACCACTGTTTTAAATCCAAGGTTATATTTTGCAAATTTTTGGAGTACTCCAGCATTAACTGGAGAGAGCGCAGCTTTTCCTTCCTTAGGTTATCAACGCCTTCCGGTTGCTGCTCCAGTTCCTTTCGATGCTTCGCAATCTTTTAAAATATAAATTACTTATTTAATTGCCTTATTTTTTAATTAATTGAACTTTCTTACCAGGAGTAGTAGAAGTTGTTCTTCTTTTTCCTTGAATTGCTTTTGGAGGTGGGGATGAGCTCGAAGAAGATTTAACTTGTCCAGAGGTTCCTCCACCTGATTGAATATCATCTGCCATAACTGCAACATTAAAAAATTAATTAAGTGTAAATTAATTTTTAAATACTTTTTTAAAAATTGTTTATTTTCTTACCTCCATTGGAAAGATATAGTAAGGATCCATTCCTTGTTGGTTTAATATATTGCTTATGGTATATCCCTCAAACAATTGCAATCGTCGGAAGCGGATTGAATGAAGTTTCAGTGGGGAAAGCAAAAGCCAAAGTGAAATTGGAATTGAAGGGCTTTTATACCTTTTTTCCCAAATGAAAATTGATTTTTAGGCAAAAAAAGCCAAGCGTTTAGAACTTGAGCTTTTAATTGCTTTCTTAAAATACATTTTTCATTTTACATTCGCTTTGCATAACTTTTATTCTTTGCCTTTGTAAAAACAAGATTTTTTTACAATTTTTATACTTTTCAGATCAGTTAACTTCCATTTAAAAGTGAACCATATTGAAAAACTGAAGCCACAGAAAAATACATGACACGAGAGAAACTTTTTTCTCAGCAGTTAAGCAAAGGAGCTTAGCTAGCCCACTAAACCCTTCTTTATTGTTTCTTGTTCTTTCCCCATTTTATTTATAAACAAAATTTTGAAGCCTTTTTTATTTTTAAACTTTTTATACCAAATTTCCTGTAAGAGACAAATGTTAAAATGGAATTTCAGGTACAAAATCAACGAATCTTTCTTCATCTTTCATTCACTTGCTTCTTTTCCTTAGAAAACTCACGAATATTTTTTAAAAATTTTCCGAAATTAAACTTAATATTAAAAGCTCATACAATATTTGTGATCTGACAAGGTCCTTGCATTGTTTTTTGCCTCGCCAAGAAAGGATGGATCCGTAATCTTTCCTTCATAATTTACTCTTTGCATGCCGTACTGTAAAAGATGATTTATCATTGCATTCAATTTTGTACATTTTTATCTGGAATTGTTTTTAAAAACAATTAAAATTAGTTAAAATCTGGGACAACATCATTTGCAATATATTTCCCAACTAGGGATGGATCCTTACTATATCTTTCCAATGGAGGTAAGAAAATACACAACTTTTAAAAAATTAATTAATTTTATGGCAGTTGTGGCAGATGATCTTCAATCAGATGGAGGATCCTCAGCCCAAATTAAATCTTCTTCGAGCTCATCCCCACTTTCAAAAGCAATTCGAGGAAAAAGAAGAGCAACTTCTATTACTTTTGGTAAGAAAGTTTAGTTGATTAAAAAGAGAAGGCAATTTAAATAAGTAATTTGTATTTTAAAAGATTGCGAAGCATCGAATGGAACTCGAACAACGTTTAACAAACGGTTTCGATAACCTGTGGAAGGAAAAGCTGCGCTCCCTCCAATTAATGCTGGAGTACTCAAAAAATTTGCAAACTATAACCTTGGATTTAAAACAGTGGTTCAATAGGGCAATTTCCAAAGGACCTTTTGCATTTCCTGAGTTGCCCTACTTGGAGGATTTAAGTTTGAGCTGGGGTCTCCTCCATTTCCCAGTGGCCACCTTTACTTCAATCTCTGCGTATTTCCCGCAGCTTGTAAAATTAGAGTTTGAGAACTTTATCGACTTCCCAAAAGAGTTTCTTGGAAATGCAGAGCTCTTTCCAAACCTAAAATCTCTTAAGCTTTCCACTAAAACGCGTACGATTCGTCACAGCGAAGCTGAAGTGAAGCTAAGGAGGATCTTTAGACAGATCGTGGCACCCAACTTGACTGAAATCGAAGTCGCTTTTCATAATCCCAATCCAAATGAATACCTGCTGCTTCCTGGCCAAGGAGAGCTGCCTAAAGTAAAAACAATTGTTTTGTTTTGTTTAAATATAAACAAATTTTGTTCTCATCCGATAAATCGTTGGTGGAACAGTCTTATTGTGGACCAGCGGGGCCTTGTACAACTCACTTTTTCAAGGACATGGGTTAAAAATAAACGATATTAAAGACCTAAAAATTAAGAAGATAATTAATTATGTGTATGCATAAATTACTGTGTTTGAGGAGGTTTTTCAACTGTGGCCGGACCTTGATAAGGTTACTTTGTTTTATCGGAGTACTTTGGATAAGCAAATGCTGGAAAATGAAAGGGGTGGAGATTGAAAGGGTACTTAGTAAAAAAGAAAGTTTTGCCAGGTTTAATTAAAATGCAATAAAAACAGTTAAAAGTCAATTTCTTATGAAAAATTTGTTTTATTTGTTCATTAAGAGGCATTTAATGCATCTCATAGTGCCCCTTCAATGGAAAATAGTTAATTCCGGGTTAATTTTAACTAATTATAGTTCTTTCACCATTAAAATCGCACGGTAATCGGGTTCTCCGTTTGAAAAGTAAAGTTCATCCGTATCTTCATCTCAGCAGGCGACCTAATGCATTTTTGGATAGGTGGAGAATATTTTTGTAGAATTTGTAAGCGCCATCCCCACTTGGACCATGTGCCATGATTTGAGGCGTTTGAACATGGATGGGGTGTAAATTTTGGACGATGTGGATTTTTCAATTACTTCGCAGTTGCGGACGCCAGCAATCTGTAAAAAATTAACTGATTTTTATTTTTTTAATTAAGTTAATCGCAATTCACTTACCTTGTTTGTTGCTGTTTCTACTGCGAGGAAGTTGAGGTTGCTTTTTGCTAAAATCTCAGTTACGTAATTGTCAATGTCCTCAGCCATGTCTGTGTCGTATCCAGCGAGTTTGCACAGGGGTTCGTCCAAGTAAAAATTGGAGTTGAGGTAGGCAAGGACTTCGGAGTGGTCTGAGGATTGCATCATGCGGAAGTTCCTCCAGGACCCTTCAACATGTTCACTCATTATTTCGAATGGCAAAAGCACACAGAAATAAAATTACAGTTTTTATTTTTTACAGGAATGACTATGACAACTCAGCAGCTTTG
>JAANSO010001878.1:0-15205 GCA_036507315.1 Lepidocyrtus fimetarius | reverse complement strand
TAGTACCTCCATTGTTCTAGTCCCTTCATTATGAGATGGGAAAAGGCCGGATGTTAACTGGAAATGAGGAAAGTAGGTGAATATGAGCTATAAAAATGATTTCTGTTTTCTTTTCAGACTGCAGTTCTTTTAGGAAATGAGAATTTTTACTTTTTATTTTACAACCTTCTTTTCTTAACCAAAATGAAAATGGGGCAAGTTGATATTTTCCATTAAATGGGATAGCATTCAAACCTATTTTATGTTCTTGCAAAAAATCTCCCATTTCATTACAAACCGATTGGTTTAAAAATAGCACAAGATAAAGATTGTTTTACATTATTTTAAGGAAATTGTATTGAAACATTTTTCATGTTCTTAAATTGATTTTCCCTATTAATAGTATTAATCTAAAATGAAATAGTAAGACAGTAAATGATATATTATCGAAGTATATTTTGAGAAATTATTCAGGCAAAGTTTTAAGAACAGGGGCAGACATCCTGTGAGGAAATAAGATAATGGAAATACGAAATTGGTCTCCATTCAGAACTTTTTACAAGTTTGCTCTGAAAGATGATCCATAGTTATATTTATAATAATGGAAGAGGAATTAGTGCAAGTAAAAAGACGGAATTGATTCACCGTGACAGAATCGTGAAAGTAGGTACACTACTAAAAGCTTCAAAAGTTTTTCTTTAGAGTGTATTATGATAACTTTCACTATCAAGTCAGAGAGAGTTTTTTAGAAAATGATATTTCTTGCAAAGTTAGACAGCTTATAGTTTTCTATATTAACTAACTTAAGCATGACAATAAGTTTTGGTTTATCGACTAGATTTATTGACTTTTATCTTAATCGATGATATTTTCTCGATTGTTACAATATAATAATGGGTTTAGTTATCGTCTGAAATATCTTAAATCTTAAATGATATACATACATATTAAAAACATTGTTGACCTGTTGTAATTACCTGCATGGGTTGCTTTTCAAGTGAGGTTTGCAAAAACAAATGTAGATAGAACGTCAAGAAAAATATTATTGCTTGATCAGCAAATATCCCATGTTTCTTTGACCTGGGCTTAAGTTGATAGGGGCAAATAGAGACAAGTGAAAGACTATTTTCTTAGGCTTTATTTGAGTTACAATGAATTTAGCAGCGCTTTTCTATTCTCTTTCATTTTTGTATCATTCGGTGGTTTTCAGTTTTCAGAACATTACTGTAAGAGAGTAGATAAGAGGAAAACTGCTGTGTAAAATGTGATTTTTCTACCACTATTTACTCTCAGAATTGAAGCAGAGCCTTTTAAGTGGTGAAATGGATGCTGAAATTGGAACAAAAGACAATAATTGGTTAACCTGACGAAGTTGACCGTTCTTCCATTGTTATCTTCTTACCTCAGGCAGCAATTTCAATAGCCCTTATTTCTTTGAACCTTCGGTAAATAAACCATTGGTTGACATTTGCAAGAATCGGAAATTGTTTTTGTGTTTTAGAGAACAATTTCGTAGAGATTATATAAGGTGAAAGTTATTACAACGGTGTATTGTACTGACAAAAAAGAAAGGAAGGTCTAAAAAGCTTTATTCGTCGTGGCTGGCTCGCTGAATTTAGATCAATGAGTATATAAGTAAGGGTCCTTTTGTCTTTTGATATGATGGAAAAGTTAAGTTTTTGTTTTTGCAGAATACGTGGGAATGAATGGAACAAACCTTTTAACGAAGAAAACATGTTTTTTAGACAAACAATACAAAAGGTTTGGGAAATGCTAAATTAAAATGATGGAGGTCTAATAGCAACAAAACCTCGAAGTAGCTTTGTTCTTTCAAAATCTTAAAAGTAACAAAGGTTAAGTAACTTCGTAACTTAAAGCATTTACATAATACTTAAAAAAGCTAACAATAGCAAATAGACATTATATTAAATCAGGTGTATGGGTTATTTTAATATTTATTATCAAAAGTAAATTCAAAGATGGTGTTGTGGTATGAAAGAATAAATTTTTAAATTCGATTGTGCTATTCATGTTGTATAATAGAATACTATTTTCGTTCCTTGTTTGTTTATATTTTCTCGTTTCCAACATTCCCTTTTCAAAAATGCTCACGTGTGAAGTTATAAAAATCCAACCTGGCAAAAATTGCAATTCCGCGATATCCCATTTATTGCTTTTCTCTTTTTCGTGTCCAGTTTTTGCTTTGTTTGATTTACAACATATAGAAAGAAAATTTATTGAAGTGGTAAACTGAAAAGGATATCTTAATGTATCAACAGATGGTGATAAGATATGAACAAAGTGCAATAAAATGGGCACTGGTAAAGGAATAAAAAGAAAGTAGCTATGTGAATCAGAATATGAGCAAAATTTTTGTTGATGGCATTCGAAGGAGATGGTAATACAATAATGCATTGTCAGTTTTCTATTATATGGCAAATATTATTTTTTTGCAATATGAGATGTGTCAATGCAAATACATTATGAATACTGGTTTATTGAATAATGAGCACATAATTTTTATATTGAATTCCTTAACTGTTGTACAAAACATCATTTTTCCTACTACTTACTACTACTACTTCATCTACTTTTGTTTGAAGCATAAAGTCCACCTTTTTTTATCCCATACTGTTAAAATATTGGGTAAGATAATGCAGAGTTGATGCAAATATATCTTTTAGGTGGTTATTACACTTTTTCATGTAGGAGATCAAAAGCAAAGAGCTTTTTTATAAGACTGAAAAGCATAAAACTGAATAATTCATATTTTCCCATAATAATTTCTTCCGTGAATAAAATGTTCATTTCCCATTGTTCACTGCTTAACTCCTGAGGGTTGCTCAAAAAAGCAGCATGCAGCTACACAAAAGTCGGAAAAACGCTTACTTTCTCTTTTAATGTAGAAAAGAAGTGGAACGTGAATAGAAAAGAAAATTTAAAGAGACTGATTCTTCTTGAAACTGTTTTGTAAAATGCATTTCGTTCCAACATACCTGCCACAAATATGGTTTTTGTCTTTGACTCTACAAGGCATTCACACATTTCCCCTGCTCTTATTTTAGCGTTGGTTGCTGCAATACCCGTGAGACTTCCTTCGGCACTTTACATTGTTTTATCATCAGTCTTTCAAAAGATAAATGCTTATTCGCATGTACAATATGGAAAGTTTAAATTGCATAATTTGATTTACTGTCTTATAGCACTGCTACTCACCGCAACAATATTGGATCTGAATTTGAAAAATTGGAAATTTTATTGAGTTTTGCTTTTACGTATAGCTTTTTCATTCACGTCACTTCATGAATCTTGATGGATCTTTGTTTATGATAATGACTTGTAAATGATAGATGTGAGGATGGAAGAAATTGATTAAGTGGGTTATTGCGAATAAATTTGGAGTCTACTACTGGAGAAGTTTTTTGCAAAATCTAAAAAATCTCTCTTTCCAATAAAGTTTTGTACCTCCCCGATGTTTTATCTACACAAATCTAAAACTTACTTTTTGGTATTATTTTAACATGCATAAATACATTTGAAAAACTAATTTCATGTTTTGTATGTGGGAAAGTGTTGCAATATTTTGTATTAGCAACAGCCTTCAATTTACTAGTCAGAGATCTTGATTAATAAGTTATGTATGTAATTACGTAATAGCACCTACTGTATAGGCTCAAATGAGTTGCTCTGAAAATTAAAGGGTAACCCAGATTAATGAATCAATACGGGAATACATGTCAAGAACGTTTACCGTGAGATATTAAATTTAAAATATGCTGAATTTTTTGATGAATTCCTTGTTAATTAACATCATAATTTCAGTTTAAAAGTTGTGTAAAAAAGGGTTGTTGAAAACTAGATTTAGTGCTGCTTAGTAGTTTATCTGTTGTTTCAGATCCTGTGCTAATAATTTACGTATTTAGTATTTATTTGTATAAGACCCACTCTACTTCAGTTGCAAATTTGCATACACTTTACTAACTAGCAGGACAGCAAGACAATCTACTGTTTGAAACAAAAAAAAAGAATGAATAGAATTCGACTATTTTAATCTAACCAGAGTGGAATTGAGAAGGCTGAAAAGAGAACTTTTCAATTTTCTATTTATGTGAAAGAAGGGTGGAGTGGGACGTCAGTAAATCTGGCTGGACTACAGTTTATGAATACTGGATTAGGAATTTTCTACCGTGCTGAACTATTTTTCTTTCATAGTTGATACTGCAGGGACAATAAAGCAGATTAAACGACCAATTTTAGAGAGCTACTTTGCAAAAACTTTCAAATACATTGTTTGACCTGTCTTCTGTAATACTCCAACACAAGTGAAATTAGATCCAACTTTCACAACAACACCCGCACTTGCATTGTTTATGAGAAATAGGGTACTAGAAACGCACGCAAAATCCCTTTGTCTCTTTTTGCCCCACATTAAGTGCTAGAGACCTTCACTGGCAGTATTTCTTTTCCTGTGGGCATCCACAGAATATTCTAGCCCCTTTTATTTGGAACTACCTATGCAAACTTTGTCTAATAAAATGTGATTTAATTAAGGAAAATCCAAAATGAGACCCTTTTCTTACTAATCTTATTCTATATTTTGAATATATTGGTATGTGTAAGGACGGATATTGTTTCGCAGAAAACTTAACAAAGAATTTTAGATATTGTTCCCACTTAAGAAAATGAAAAGAAAGTTTGTCTTTTGAAAGAGTTTTCAAACATAACTTTAGTAAATGAAAGGATGAAACTCACTTTTCTTTTTAATTAGACTTTAAAACTTGTGTAAAAACTTTTGTTAATAAAATAACAATAGGTAAAAAAGAAGAGTGACAATGGCAATATGGTACTATACGGGTTTTGTATGTAACAAAAGCTTTTATTGTCAGTAATAACGAAGAATAGTGTCATGTTAGGTTAGATTCACGTTAATGACTACAAAGTAAGGGCTTTTACTACATTCATACATACTAAATGCCATTTTTTACATTATATAGATTATAAGATATTATCAGAATAGTACATAAAATATGCACGATTAGTTTTTTAGTCGACTTACTTTTAGTATTTACCTTATTTTATTTAAAACGGTAGACTAACATCTTCTTATAATAGTAGAATTGAAATTGGCGTGTGATGTGATGTGTTGCGACATTTATCTTCATTTCATCATCTACTATGGTTTGTTTGACCATCATCATGCAATGAAAGTAATCTTGTTTTAATCCTGATTAATTACAGCTCCGCCTCAGACAACTCCGTTGCAGACAACAGTAACGAAAGTCCTAGACAACAACCAGGAAGCCGACAAGGGGGAGACTTTATGAATGAAGAGTCCAGAATCCGAGACCTAATTATCAGATTAAAAACGGAGCGGGAGAGTGTAAGACAGACCATGACGGAAGTGGATTGGAGTTTGGAATCACTCTATCCATCCAAGCCTCCCAGTGAAGCTTTGGAAGCTTCGCGAAAATTAGATATCGAAACCGCAATACTTTTACAAGAATTGATGGCGATGAGAGAAGAAAAAAGCGAACTTAAAGCCCAGCTATTTCTTCAGCAAAAAGAAAAAGAGTCGTTGGAACTTCGACTCCAAAGCCATGAAAGCGGAGAGGAGGCGTATAAGGCCAGGATTAATTATCTAAAGTCAGAACTACTTGATTATCAGAACTCGTCCTCTGGTATGTTTCATGTCCTTTCAGTAGTAATTAAAGACTTTTAGTTTCTATTCATTATCACCAATACTAATGCTCTAATTTTATAATACTTTACCAAACTTTTTGTTTGTGTAATAATGAAACATGCTGGTATTATTTACGGTATGTTTTAACAATCCTTTTGCTTATTTCACGATTCTTTTAGATTCCTTGACTGTACAAAAAGTAAATCAGAGTCAACAGCAACAAAGTCCGGATGGGAATGCGAATTCCTCTGCAAATGGAATGACGGGGACAGGTCCTGCGGATCGGGAACAAGTTCTCAAGAAGAGAACCAAGGAGTTGGCTATCGCTCTGGAGAAAGTTACACATAATTTCGAAATTGAGGGAAAAGCAAAATCATGAGATGATTAGTGAGCTTAAGCGAGCTAATGGAATCTTGATTGAAACTTTGGAAGCTGTGAAAAGAAAATACCAGTCACGAATTGGAAAAATGGAACAACAGATCATGAAAATTATGGAAAGGCATACCATGCAACTTAAACTTCACAAGGACAGAATTCATTACTTGGAACTAGAGAATAAAGAACAGAGAAATCAGCAACCATCTGACTAATATCTATTGAAAGTCATTAAATTCGAATAAGGTTAATAAAAAATTGCTGAGCATATAAAAATACATGATTCTCAATAATTTGAATCTGGTGAGTACTGTACCTACAAAAACAAATATATGAAACTTTTTTACTTTCTAGTATAACGTATAAACTAAATGTACTACATCCTGTTTAATGTATGGGGACAAAAATTCCTGAATCGGAAAGTATTTAATATCCAAAACTTTTCCAAAAAAAATACCCCAAAAGTTTCCAAATTATCTTTAGATACCTAATAAAAGTTCTTTCATATGGAGCCAAATATCGTCGCAGATTCCCCTGCAGTGTATAGGTTATCTAATAATATATTTTTGTTAGTATGTAGGTACTTTTAAGCAGTAAGTTTGCTAATCTGTCTTTTCAACCTGTATAAAAAACTCAACTCAATTCCCTCCTATATCCTTATACCTATATAAATGGTGACATAATATTGTTCATATAATGTTGGTTTTAATGTACTATAATAATAATGAACGTACATAAAAAGTCTCTTGGTTTGTACCTAAGATATCTGTTCAGACGTTAGTGTATAAGTAAATTAGGTACATCTGAATTGTGACCTTAAACCGTTGTCATTGTACTCATTTTGGAACTTTGTCATGATACAATCAAATTACATAGAATAACCAATGCGTGAACCTACAGATATCGACAAACTATTTTTCTTCAAACATAATCTTTTCTTCGAAAACCAACCTAATTAATTATTAATCGCTAATATGATTAAAGGATTATACTGTTCCTAAATTCAAACCTAATTAAAACCTTTTGTGGTATTATACGATACATTATTATTAAGGAAACATATATTCACTTAAATTACAATTCAATTTACAGGTATTGCAGTATTTCGATAAGAATGCAAGTTGGGATCGAATGAAGTATTACAAAGTAACAGATATAGTTGATAAATCGAAATGCTTTGAAGCAATATAATTTCGTTATTTGTAGATATTTAAAAAGTAAATATTAAACACAAAAGAAGTCTATTAAATTGGAGGAACTTTCTCTCATTGAAGAAATCCATTATTTTATGAAACCCGTATACCTAATAGTTTCCCCTCCTGATGTACAATAATATTAAAAATATTGCATGTTGTAAACCCGTCAGTGAAAATAAAAGAATGTAAGATTTTTGAGAAAATTAAATAAATAACGCAGGCAGATGCAATGCAGTTGGTATGGTTGATTAATGCAATTCCCTATGGTCTGTAATAATGTGGATATTTCAAATTGCTCGGAACAGGCATAAGTGTTTTAGAAGCGATTTCTCAAAAATTATTAAAAAAATGTATGCATTGTGCAATTTAATATACTCTGGAAATAAAACAAAATGTAAATTCGAATCAAGTCGGAGTTTTCCTTGAAACTTGATCAACTGGTAGTAAAATCAATATCAAACATAATTAATTACATTAAAATAACTCTACCAGTCTACCACTTTATAAACAAAATAACATGTATCATATCAAATGAAACATTCAACGTATTAATTTCTGATTTAATTTTATGCTGACGGTTGCGGTCCAATCTGTTCTTCATTATCATCATCTTCTTCCATTGGTTCTTCTTCTTGTGGAGAACTGTTATTCGTTTCTTGGGTAGGTGGGGGTTTAGGAGAAGACTGTTGGTCGTGCTCATATCGCTGATGATATTCATCTTGTTCATCTTCCATGTTTTTACTCGTTGATTCTCCTTTGTCGTTCGGTTCATCTTCTGGCGGGGGCGAAGGGGGCACATATTTTGGGTGTTGTCGTTGTATGATTTCTTCTATAGGAGTATTATCAACGGCCATAGCAGCGGCCCTAGCATTCTCTGCTTCTTTCTCTGCAAGTTGTGCTTCCATATACAAACACGCACGTTCAATTTCGTAATTCTTACTAACTAGGCCAACCCACGAGCTTTCAAGCAGCTTTAACTGTTCTCCAGCGCTGGTTTGACTACTTTTTCTTTGCCAATTTATCTCCTGAATTTGCCTCCTGTAAGAGAATATAACCAGTTAAAATGTATTCATAAATTAGACAACTAGTGCTTTCAAGCAGCTTTAGCTGTTCTCCAGCGCTGGTTTGACTACTTTTTCTTTGCCAATTTATCTCCTGAATTTGCCTCCTGTAAGAGAATATAACCAGTTAAAATGTATTCATAAATTAGTAAACTAGTAGATAAAGTCCCCCTAGGGACACATTTAGTGATATTCAACATTCCATTGCGAAATTGACATTTCGTTACAAGTAACCAAACATCAAAAGTACTACACTCTCAGCGTTCATTTTGCGTAATCTAGAATTGTGCATTATGTACCATTACGTTGTAATAAACATTAAACTTTGAATTAACAAGGGACAGAGAAAGTATAGTAATTAAAACTGTAAGCTTGGCTTGTTTAATGGTAATATTGGGATTTCATCCAAAGTATCTGACACACATAGTAAATAAAATAATGTGAAAACCCACTAACAAAGAAAACGACCTAGTATGTACTTATTATTAAACTTTCAAGTAGTAACATTTTCTAGTTGTATAAGTCCCGATAAATGTCTTTAAGATTTAAATCGTAGTAGATAGGCAAAAAATGCTTAGCATAGATTTTGAATAGACTTATTAAATAGAGTGGAAAATAAATAACTGCGAGAGTAGTAGAAAAATTAAACAATCTCAATCTAAACTATATTAACTATTAAACATCATATTCAAATGATTGGCTACAAAAACTCACTTGAGATCAGCTAATTGCTTTTGGGATTTTGTCACCATCTGTGTAAGAACTTCCAAATAAGACTTCCAAGATTCGCAACTGTATTCAGTCATTAGCTCCAAATTAGTAATTCTAATCAAAACCAATCATGCAAAATTATTATTTCCATTCCACTTTCAATGTACGTATTAAAAGTAAAAAGAAGAAATTCATATTTCCGGCAAGTGTTCAATTGTACCTTGTTGATTGATGTTCTAGCTGAGCGTAAGAGTTATCAACACATTCATTCCATGCTGACAGGTCGGTTAGCTTTTCCAGCAGGAGGTGGGGGCAATTCATATCTTTTCATACTTAATACTTCCATCGGTATCCGTTGGATAAGTCTTTCAAATTCCTTCTTCATTACTATAGTCTGAAAAACAAGTCAATTGATTCTTTATCAATATTCCGTTAATTTTAATTTGACCTTGTTGAAGAAGGGTTATCTATGTACCTCAAATCTATGAAGTTCCAGTGGAGGTAAGTGCTCCAAATAATTTCTGGTGGGTCGATAACGCTTCTTCTCCTCTTCAATCATGGCTTGAACCTTAAAAAAATCAAATAATTACATTTACATTTAAACTATGGCTCATATCATAATTAACCAAGCATTATAAAATTTAATTACCATTTCCTTCATTCCCGGCTCTTCATATTCCGAATCTATGTAGGGTAAAGCATCCACAATAATAGAGGAGGATGACTTGGATTTACTCCAACTTGGAGGGACTCCATTCACCTCCAAACCTTTCACCACCAAAGCCATTGTTATTAATTAATTATTCCGTTTAAATACCCGCAACGATAATATCAAAAGTAACAAATAACAGGTTCACTATTCACTTGCAAATATCATTCAAAATTATTTTAACTGTCCGTTTAATTAAATTTTAAATGACAATTAAAAATCTTAATTTACTGCGGCATTAATATAAACAACTTTTGAGATGCATTTTTTTGAAAACAAAATCATCTGGCTTCCCGCAAACACGCTTTTAAAATCTGCATTTGACAATGCACAATGCCCAGTGTGAAATACAAAAGACTGTCTCAGAGCGCCCCACTTGAATAAAATAATTGCAAAAGCTTGAGCCATCGAAGGACGGGGTGGAGGGAGACGGGCTCCACATTCCAAAGTTGAGCATGCACCGCATACACTGACTGATCCAATGCATTTCGCTCCTGCTGCCAGCATTGCCACTCTTCATCACGGCTTTACCAAAAGAAGGGAAGAAAGGTGAAGGGAGCACACGGATGCTTCGACTCATAAACATACCGGAGCTGCTTTTTTTATTAAAATTTAATTAAAAATTAAATTAAAATGGTAAGTTAACTAACATTTTTAACCTTTTATAATTATTTTGTAATTTAATAACATTTTTGGGGGGTTTAATTTGGGTTAAACTTTTAAGTGGAGTTATTTTTTTGGTGAAGTGTATTTAAGTGTTCAAGATTGGAAGGGAACCGGTTTTGATTAAGTGTTAAAGTTGAATTAAAACTACAATCTTTAATTGAAGTGTTTTTATTTAAGGGATTAAAGCGGAATGTGCATTTTTTGGATTTTTTCAGGCTGTTGCATTGGCAAGACCTTTGATAACTGTGCATGATGAGAAGAACGCGGCTAGTGGGGCAAGTGTCCCACTTCCTGCTGTCTTCAAGGCACCCATTCGACCCGACATTGTGAACTTTGTTCATCAAAACATGTCCAAGAACTCGCGTCAAGCTTATGCTGTGAATTTGGATGCTGGTATGTTTAAATTTTTTGTTTTTTTTTTTGCAAAGTTTGCACTTAATGTCCCGTGGCGTCACCTTCCAGTGTGTACGTTGCGTCCTAAACAGTGCAAAAGTAATTTTGTTGACTTAACGTTCTTTGGGTTGCTTATTTTAATAGTACATCAAAGGGCATAATCACCGTACACTTTTTTAATAGTAAAATGTTATTGTAATTTTAAAGGATGTATTTTAATTTATTTATTTTTATTTTAAGGTCATCAAACCAGTGCCGAATCTTGGGGAACTGGAAGAGCTGTTGCACGTATTCCCCGTGTTCGTGGAGGTGGTACTCATTCGTTCCGGTCAAGGTGCGTTCGGAAACATGTGTAGAGGTGGACGCATGTTTGCTCCAACTAAAACCTGGAGACGCTGGCACCGCAAGATCAACGTTAATCAAAAGCGGTATGCTATCTGTTCCGCTATTGCTGCGTCCGGAGTTCCTGCTTTGGTTATGTCCAAGGGACACATGGTTGGAGAAACTGCTGAACTTCCACTCGTCGTCTCTGACAAAGTTCAGGAGTATGGAAAGACCAAGCAGGCTGTCATCTTTTTGAAGCGTTTAAAAATCTGGAACGACATTGCAAAGGTAATAAAAATGTAACCAATAAATATCTTTTGTTCTAGTCTAGTAGCAATAATAAAAGTTGTGATGACTTAAATACGCTATTATGAGTTATTCTGTGAGATAACACTTGCCCTCTCTGATACTTTTTAAATAATGCTATAAAATATTATGTAGAAAAATTGTAAAAAAATATTCATAATCCTAAATGATCGATTTTGATTTTTATCGTTTCATAGGTTTACAAGTCCCAACGTAATCGGGCTGGTGTGGGTAAGATGAGGAATCGTCGTCGGGTTCAACGTAAGGGACCCTTGATCGTCTACAATAAGGACCAGGTATACTTTTACCTTATTTTTTAGTTAATATTATATCATTCAACAAAATATGATGAATTAAATTCTTTGGTCTGTGTTTATGATTTCATTGATTATATTAATTTCCTGATTGTTATTTCTATTTTTAACAATATAATTTAATTGCACTAATGTTTAATATCATTCCGAATAATTTAAATAATTATTTTATTGTGCTTGCAGGGTTTGTCTAAGGCTTTCCGTAACATCCCAGGAGTTGAGACCATTGATGTGCACAAGTTGAACTTGTTGAAGTTGGCTCCAGGAGGTCATGTAGGACGCTTTTGCATCTGGACGGAATCTGCTTTTAAGGAATTGGACAAACTTTACGGAACTTGGCGTAAGGATTCTGAACTGAAGAAGNGGTCATGTAGGACGCTTTTGCATCTGGACGGAATCTGCTTTTAAGGAATTGGACAAACTTTACGGAACTTGGCGTAAGGATTCTGAACTGAAGAAGGGTTACAATCTTCCAATGCCTACAATGTCCAACACCGACTTGGGTCGTTTGTTGAAATCTGAGGAAATCCAGAAGGTTATTAGGGCTCCAGTGTAAGTGATTTATTATTATGACATATAAAGGAGAGCTACTTAATGTTTTCTTTAACTAGTAAAGATTAACCCGAATTTTCACATTGCAGTAAGAAGATTGTCAGATCCCAGACTAAACTTAACCCACTTAAGAACATGAGGGCTATGAATAAGTTGAATCCATACGCCAGCGTCACCAGGCGAGCTGCAATCTTGCGTGAAGAAGCTTTGAAGAGAAGAAGGGCATCTGCGGCCAAGGGGGTAAGTTAAAATACACACTATAATATTCATATTGTAGTGATAAAATTGAAGTTGCCTTAAAATAATGATGAGTTGATCACTTCATGGTCCGTGTTTCTGACACTTTGGTTGATTTTAACGAAGTTCTGATTTCTCTTTTCAATCTATTGCTAACATTTTTTAGTATTTTCTTGCTAACTTGATGATTGACCCTAATATTATTATGTTTTATAGGAGAAGACACCTAAACCAACTAAGGTAGAGGAGGTCCGCAAGGCCATGAAGGACAAGGCAAAGAAGACCCAGGCTGAAAAAGTAAAGAAAGCAGACGCAAAATTGAAGGCTAGAATAGAAAAATTTAATAAGCGCGCTGCAAAGAAGAAAGAGCAAAGGAAAAAGAATGCAGCCGCTGCAGGAGCCAAGAAATCCAAGGGCGCAGCAACCACACCAAAAGCGAAGAAGTAATTTTTATTCATCGTTAAGTTTATAATTTTGAAATGTCTTGTTTTTGATGATGTGGTTATTAAAACTGAATTTTCGAATATCTTGTTCGGACTTGGATTAATCATTTAAAAAATTTATTCAATTCCAAAACTCGTGCATGAATAGAATATCAACGTGATTTATAGTTTAAAGTTTAAACTTGAACTTCAACGAGCATAATATTTAGATTTAAAGTTGCATTAATACATAATGCATTACATTTACATGTGTATACATAATAACCAAATGTTTTATTCTCTGCCTTTGAGCAGTTTATACTATTTCTGTTATCAGATATCTACAAAATCGTTAGTTTCAAATTAGATAGTACCAGTATCTGTATTGCTGGAAGAAAAAGGTACACAAATCCATTAACCCGTAAAGTTAAAATACTGCAATCTCGAATAGTGGCTGAGTTTGAGAAAACATTTTCGGTACTGTGTTGAGAAAATGTCGCATTGTTATTTGGGAGTAAAGATGAAGCTGACGTAGTATCTCCGTCATTGCTATCGTCAGGCGTCTTTACACATGATGGTTTATCTTAATAACAAATTGAGTCATTTATTATTTTCATTATCATAATTTTATTTTATCAGTGCAAACATTCAACTACATTACCAGGAGAGATCCATCCCACGTATTCTCCGTTTTTAATATTTTCGTTTTTGAGCCATTTCATGAGTGGCTCAAAATAATCCAGCATTGGCCCTGCATCCATTGTTCTCTTCCCTGTTATAGCTTCCATTGCGTCTTCCCAGGGTTTTGATGCACCCATTCTTAGCATTGCGCTAATTAAATAAGTTGTGCAAAGGTAGTTTAATTTTTTGAAACAATATTGCATCAAATTGTCACTATAATAGTACCCTAGTTTTTCTCCAGCGGCTTTGCTCTGGTAAATGTCGCACTTGTATAATGGCTTTCCCCGTCCATAAATTTCACTCATTTCTCCAGCAGCAATACAAATTTAATATTTTCGTTTTTGAGCCATTTCATGAGTGGCTCAAAATAATCCAGCATTGGTCCTGCGTCCATTGTTCTCTTCCCTGTTATAGCTTCCATTGCATCTTCCCAGGGTTTTGATGCACCCATTCTTAGCATTGCGCTAATTAAACAAGTTGTGCAAGGGTAGTTTAATTTTTTGAAACAATATTGCATCATTTTGTCATTATAATAGTACCCTAGTTTTTCTCCAGCGGCTTTGCTCTGGTAAATGTCGCACTTGTATAATGGCTTTCCCCGTCCATAAATTTCACTCATTTCTCCAGCAGCAATACAAAGCGCCTCATGAAATTGAAATTGAAGAATCATGCTGACAAAATACCTAATATGAAAATAATCAATGTCCAACAAGAACTAGCTTTCTATAAAAAAGTTGATGAAACACGAAACCCTTTAATTTTTACTAAACCTTATGTAAGCCACATTAGAGGCTACATGGAATTTACTCCCTGGATCGAAATCCTTTTCTGATCTTTGAATGGGTGGATAAACACCCTGATACTTTTCCCTCAACTCCCACCAGTGACAATTTAAATCTTCATATGAAATCTTGCCCGTATAAACATCCCATCGCCAAAGATCCATCTAATAAATTGTACATTAATTTTGAATTTCTTATTAATATAAAAAGGGTGTGGCACAATCTACAAAGAGCCATTATAATGGCTTTATTGTACTTTTACCAAGTAGCCATATGGCAAAAACGCAATTTTCACTAGAGCCGTCCTCAGTAAGTAATTTAGATCTGCTTCGTAATCATTTTCAACTGTGTCGAGCAAACCAATCGCATGAAGATGCTGAGGAGTTTGAACAGATATGGAAATGAGATCACCGATTGCTTCATGAAATCCTTCCAAAAAGAAAAAATGCAACTCAGCGAAAAAACTCGACTTTGTTTATGAAATCAATTTGAGGGATTCTTCACTTCCCATTATCATATAAACTTACCAGGATTTGCTCCATCACGAAATATTTTTGGCAAATCCTTGTATTGGATCTGATACTGGATATGTCCCATTTCATGATGTAACGTAATGAGATCTTCTTCGTTTATTTGGGTACATTGTTTTATCCTTAAACATTAAATGACATGTTTAACTTTAAATCCCGATTCTGTAGTTTTTAGCTCCAACAATAACAAGCAAGAAATCATGAAAATAAATAATTTTTACCAGAAGTCTCGCCTGTTGCACATATCCCATGCACTACATTCAAAATTCAAAATCATTATTTACTTA
>JAANSO010001877.1:0-15207 GCA_036507315.1 Lepidocyrtus fimetarius | reverse complement strand
ATGGAATGAATGATCATAATATTCGTTTCGAGTTTTTTATTTTAAAAACTAGTTAGATTTCAACACAGACAACGAAATCGCTGGTCTAGAATGATGTGTTGGTGTACTCTCATGTAACAACTTTCTTCTTTTAAAGTTTTGCAATGTGGAAAAGTTGGTGGGAAGCTGCTGACCTGCTATGCATGCAACAAGCTACTTTCTTCCGCTACTACTACTACGCCACGCTGACTTTTAAACAACATTTCCATCATTTATGAAATCAACAGAAGGGTTTAGCAAATTCGCTTAAATAACACGCGCATACATATACAAGCACTTTTAGTATTTGCTGCTATTCTAAATCCCATGTTCCAGTCATAAAATCTTTTTTGCTCTATTATTCAGTCATTGAATTTTGTGTCCTGTTTGTACATTGTGGATGTAGTCCAGTCCAGCGATAAATGTTTCCAATTCCAAGTTCTACCTATAGTGTTCCATAAACGCTTCACAGTTGTTTCTCCGATTCAGGTGTGCATGAAGTAGTGATGTAGTAAAACGGATGGATAAATTCATTTGTATGAACAGAATAACACAACATGCAATATATATTTCGGTATTAAATATAGATAAATTTGCCTCCTGGAAACTCCTATATGTTACTCTTACTTACTTCTCCAGCTGGATAAGTTAATGGTATTGCGAACATATAAAAATTATCCATCGCCATACAACAGGATGTTTTTGATGAATAGAGAAACACAATCTTATCGATTTCCCTCTTCATCTTCGTGTATATGCTGTTGTATACATTATTAGGAATATTTTATTAAAGCAGCAAATGTTGAAGATTGAAATGACTGGCAGTAGTGGCAACCCGAGAAGGTATGAAATTCGAGAAAGCATCAAAAGAATGAAGTTAGAGGATAAAAAAGTGAAAGCTCAGTGAAGCAAACTTAAGCTCATTGCTGATAAAATCAAGAAAGGTTCACTCTTTTTTTGAAAGCTCACATTGCATAAAAACCGATCTACAAAAAAATTGCTGAGGTTGTACAAGTGAAGTGAAAGGGGAAGAGAAAGAATTCAACGAAGAAAAAGTAAGAAAAAAGTTGTTTTCTTAGTTCATCATTCAACTTTCTTGTTTGTTGGTAGAAAGAAAGGTGATGGGGATATAATGCTAATGTCTCTTCTGCTACAACAACAACATTTTTGGTGACGCCGATGAGAAAGAAAGCTTTTCTGTTTTTCACACACACTCCCTATTCCCCTACCCACCTTTGATTGAAGGAAGTGAAAGCGTCTGTATATTTTAATTGATTTTCTTTCATGTCTCTCAGTGTCTCCGTGGTAAGGAGAAGTTGCTGTCTTCCGTGGGATTTGCTTGAAGAATTTTACACATCCTCAGTGTCTTCCTGATTTGAGCAGGGAAGAAAAGGACGCACAAGACAACAAACACGATTTCATCTATATGCACGGACAGAGATTCCTTCCAGAGGGGAAAACAGAGAATTCAACAGAGACTTGGCCAAGTGGAACGGAATTGACAAACTTTGACATTTAAGTGGAAAAGGTCTATAATAAAGTTAATACATGTGTGAGTAGTATTACTAAAAGGAAAGGAAGCGGATGACATACGCTGCTCGTTTGTTTGCTGAATGACTGCATATCTTATGGAGAGACGAGCACGTAGGGGGAAATTCTTTTGGGATCTTTTGTGCAGCCAGAGAGAAAGTTGTTATAAACAGGAAAGTAGAGAAAGAGCAGCAACAGTCTTTTTACGTACGCTGCAGATGCAGATGCGATAGAGAAAGGAAGTTGGAACAAGCTAAATAAACTAGAGCTTTTTTCAAGAGACTCATCGGGAGTTATCTTGATGAAGACTGGCTGGAAGTGAAACCAGTAATTAATTAAGAGCATTCCGTTTAACTGAGCCTTCCAATATGTCTCTCTTCTGAAATCGTTCTCGTGGTGAATTGAGAAACAAAAATAGTGATCGAGGTAGCATTCTTCTGGTATTTGCTGTGTTCCTCTCATGAAAGATAAAAGTGGAAGATAAATCAAACAAAGCCAACGATTCGTATACAAGAATTCTGATACAGAGATTTTCAATTCATACTTCCACATGAAAGGAGGAGATTCTGTTATGGAGGGTCAACTGGATGTAGCTATTCGGGAGGCAACTCGCGATGACGTCGAGAAAATCTTGNGTTATGGAGGGTCAAATGGATGTAGCTATTCGGGAGGCAACTCGCGATGATGTCGAGAAAATCTTGGAAATTTTTGAAAATGCAGTGACTTTGGATTCCGATGCAATCCCATTGAATCCAAAACGCCCAAAGTTGACTCCAAACGGTAATTAATTACTACTATTAAACCAATATACCAGTTACTTTTTCATATCTCATATTTCGTAAGTTAATATCAAGCGTTTTTCTTAGGATTGGACCGTGACGGATTTGATACTAGGGACCGAGCAGCGTATTTTCACGCAGTTGTCGCTGAAATACATAAGTAATGGAAGGAAGCTTATCGTTGGAGCAGCTACTTATCATTTCAAATACTCTACTTGGGTAGCGCAGGTAGTGCACTTGGAGACTTTGGCAGTTTTGGAATCATACCGAAGGAAAGGTGTTGGGAAAAGTATTATGAACTATTTGGGAAAAGTATGCACTTACAATGTTGTCTAAATATCTTTTAATTTCATGTCAATTTGAGAAATACAAGTCAATTTACATACATGCGCTGTTTTTCAAGGTCGCTGTCGGGAACAAATATCCTCGCATCTCTTTTGAGGTTAGTGAACGGAACAAAGCAGGAATACAATTTTTTGATAAACTTGGAGCCATGAACCTATCAAAAGACGATGGCTGGCTTAATTACTCATTTTCGCCAGATGCTGTCATCCAAATCCTCCAATCTGCACCGGAGACGGTTCCAGATGAAATAGTTATTAGAAGAACGGAGCCAAAAGATTGTCCTTCGATACTTAATTTTATTAAAGATCTTGCGATATTCGAAAAAATGCCAGATGGTCCAAAACTTTCCGTGACAGGTATCAAGCTGGAAATCAAAGTTTTGTTTTGAATGAAAATTAGCAGCATGTTTCTAATATATTGACCCCTTTCAAACCAATTTTAGATTTACAAAGAGATGGATTTTATAAGCTCTTTCCACTTTATTTGTCCAACGTTGCCGAAAGAACAAATCCGGACAGTGGAGAAAAGGAAATTGTAGGGTATTCTATGTACTTTCCAACGTACAGTCCTTACTATGGGAAACGGATACATTTGGAAGATATTTTTGTTGCACCAAACTATCGTTCCAAAGGGGTAGCCACTTTACTATTTAATGTCATAGCAGAGGTACATCAATTAGAAATCATTTCAAATATTAAGTCCTTTTATGGCATAGAAAGTTTAAAGAATGAATTTTGTTTAATTAAATTTTAGTATTGCAACGATAATGGATTCTGGGGCTTCACATTGGAATGCTTAAATTGGAACACGTCGGCTATAAAATTTTATGAGAAACGAGGAGGGGAAAATGTCACTAAAACAGAAGGGTTGCAATCTTATAGATTTTTTGAAGATAATTTGCTTGCTTTAGGTAGCAAATAAAGTTAATGATCTTTACTGAAAGGGTAGTTATTTCCAGATGAAATATTTGAATTTATTAATTGCAAGACAAACTCCATTAAGTAGATTCATTAATTTTAAAAGATCAAATGAAATTCATGTAGGAACCGTTCATTTTAGTATCTAGACAGACACATTAAAATAAAAATATCATTTACTTAAATTAATCAGATTTGCTATAATTCACATAAAGTAAATTGGTGAATATTATAGGTATCGATATCCTGTATTTAAAATTGTCTATGGGTCTCAAAAATGTGTTAACCGGTGCAATTTTTTATCTAAAAGTAAGATTTTATAGCAAAAATTACAAGCGAAACAGTTCCAGTGTAAAGTTATTCAATGTAATGTAATTAATAAAAGTTGTTATTGAACTAAACTAGATTTACTGTTTGTTAAAAAGATGAGCTATGCATGCAATGAAAATAAAGTACAAACCATACAACCAGTGTTCCATCAAACATTAAATTATATATTATATTACATTTAGTTAAAAATATTAAACAACTTGCTTACATTAAAACTACGCGATGAATGCTCATTCATCATTGACCTTGAAACATCTTGTTTAATGCCTCCAATACTTGGTGAAACAAAATGTATAATGTACTTAGCTACTATAAATAAGGTTGGGTCCTTGCAAACAAAAATTCGTCCCAATTACAAAGTCATCACAAACAAAAATAATCAAAAATAATTTCAATTAATACCTATTGAAGCAAAAAATATAAAAAATCAAATTAACAACAGTTTTTTATGATTAAAAATTAGCCAAGTCATAAAAATTAGGTATTTAAGATGGACAACGTGGAAATTGTTATTCGACCTGGGAAAGAATCGGATTGTTTTACTCTGATAAAATTAATGGAAAAATTGGCCGAGCATGAGAGGATATCTAATGTTGCCGTATACAGTCTGGAAGGTATTTTAATAATACGATAATCTAAACTTAATTTCTACTCCTATATGTATGGTTCCTTCATATTCAGAAATACGCAAACTATAATTTCAAAACATGTATCTAGATTTAAGAAGGAACGCTTTCCATGTTTCTCCGCCGGTGGTCTACACGTTAGTAGCTGAAATAATTCCTGAACCATCTTCACTTCTTGAGACGTCTCCAGTTTCAGACTCTGAAATTGAAAACAAAAATATTGTTGGTTATGTTCTTTACTTTAAAACATACTCAACTTGGAAAGGGACGGCTTTGCACATAGAAAATATATTTGTTCGGCCAGAATTCAGACGTAAAAGGATTGGTGAAAAACTTTTACAGTATATTGGCCAGGTAAATCGAGAATTGCTGCAACAATCCTGGTATTACTCAATTTAAAGCAAAGAAAATTAAATTATGCATTTTTTTAAATTTAGATAATTGCAAAGGAAAGCTACGCTAGGATTTCATTCGAGTGCACGAATTGGAACGAATCTGGCATCAAATTCTTTAAAAAGTATGGAGCCAACGACGTGACGAAAGAAGATCACTGGGAGTCATATAGATTCACCAAGGAAGCTTTAATGAAATTAGTTTCTTTGAAACTTTGATTAGAACTTTGGATCTTTGAAAAATTACTATGTTATTCAAATAAAAATGTCCCTATCGGAAAAACAATTCAAAATTTATGGAATGGAATTGTTACTGGTATCAAATGCTTCTAAATACCTTTTTCAGTGTCCTTTGCATTTGAGATTGGAGCTTGAGCTGAGGTATCAGGTGCAGTGGTTGAGAAATTTGAACATGGATGGAGAGCCGCCGTTATTAGTATTGCTTTGAGTCGTTGGAGTTGCTGCCGACAATAGGCTTACTCCACTAAAAGGATTCGATGGTTTTGTCTCGGTCACTGCGCTCTAAAATAAGAAACGACAATATTTGAATTAAAACTATTAAATGAGAATCATCATCAACAGTAAATAAGCACCTTTCTTTTTGCAGTGATAATTTTTCGTTCTTTCAGTTGCTCTTCACTTGCTTTCTTAAATTCGCCTTTTTCTTCTTCTTTATCCTCATCTTGATCCCAATTATCACGGTTCAAATCAGTTTCTGATCTGCGTTTATTGCATTGTGATTGAACTGGAGAAGTTGTTGCAGGGGTGGTGGGTGATGGAGTTGGTTCAGCCTTATCATTATTTCCTGCTCCTGAATTGTCTTTGTCATTGTCTGCTTTTTGAGTAGATGTAGTACTGGATCCTTCACTGTTTTTCTTGTCACTAGAAGAACCGTTGGAAATTCCACTGAAATCAAACTTCGGCATTGGAAGAGTCGAGGCATTGGCTGCAGGAGTTCCAAAATTGAAACTGAATGACGGCATGGGTACTACAGAAGCAGCAGTTGAAACTGTATTACCAGTAGACAATAAATTCAACGTCCCAAATGGAGATTCATCTGTGGCTGGTTTTTGCTATTCAATCATTTTGTATACAATTTTAGTCAGAAAACATTAAATTGCTTAATAATTTTAGTTCCAGTTACCTTTCTTCTTGCTGTAATTATTTTTCTTTCTTTCAACTGTTCTTCAGACGCCTTCTTGAAGTCCCCCTTTTCCTCAGGCTCTTCCTCCTGGTTCCAATTATCATGGTTTAAATCCGTACCTGGTCTTCGTTTGGACATAATGCCGGTTTCGATTTAATTGCTTATGACTAGTACTTGAGGTTAATGTGGATATTCTGTAGGACAAAAACGAATCGTTTGTTTATAAATTGAAATGCACAATTAACAAAATTGAGGGCATCTATAAATTACTGCTTTTGGGTCAATTAAGTTTCCTTAATGGACCTCTTAATAGATTATTGTAGGTAAAGTCTCCAATTAAAACTAAATTGCTTTCACCTTTGAGCGACTTTCACAAATTCCCTTGTAGGTTTAGGTCCTTTAATCGTATTTCCATTAATCAATTACTATTGTCTGGCTATTACTGATTTATTTTTATTGAAATGCACAATTAACAAAATTGAGGGGATCTATAAATTACTGCTTTTGGGGCAATTAAGTTTTTGTTAGGCAAAGTCTCTAATTAAAACTAAATTGCTTTCACCTTTGAGCGACTTTCACAAATTCCTTTGTAGTTTAGGTCCTTTAATCGTATTTCCATTAATCAATTACTATTGTCTGGCTATTACTGATTTATTTTTAAAAAATAATTGACAAATTATGTTTAACTGTTCCAATAATTTAATTATCCGTCCGAGTCAAGCTGAACTTGCACTGATTCAGGTGATTTTGGGTTAGCAAGCCGGTAGCCTTTTTCAATTGAATGGGGCAAAATGTTGCAAAAGTTGTTTTGCTGTGGCCAGAACAGATGATACCGGAGAGGTCGGGCCTCTACAACACGCGGCGATGATGCAATAATTTTAAAGTTTTAATTAATTTTAATTGTTTGGGTAATTATCTTCTGAAATTTCGAATAATTTGCACCTGTGGATCATCAATAGTCAATTTTTCATGTAAATTTGTCATTTCTGCAAATAATAAAATGGTTTTTATGTGTCAGCGGGATTCTTTCTTGAAAGAAGTAATTAAATTGTTAACTATACTGAATAGTAAACATTATCAGGCATTAATTTCATTTTGGGATAATTATTATAGTTCCAGACAACGGTGGCATCCTGTGAATTTGTGGAAGATCCAAAGGATATAACTCGCGCTGGAATTGATAAGACTGTGGAGGAAGGAAACAAAGTTTGTCGAGTTATCTTGGATGATACGATTTTATTTCCTGAAGGTGGCGGACAGGTTAGAAAGCAATGAACCAGAAGTTTTATTGCAGACTTTCATGTGCATAACTTTTTGAATACAGTTTTATTTTGTAGCCAGATGATCGAGGAACGATAAATAATTTGGAAGTAATCAGGAGTGAAAGAAAAGCTGACAAGGCCCTTCATTATGTATTTGTTAAAAAGGAAACAAACACTCAAAATAGTGATGGTTCACCTACGGACGCTTGTCAGCTTCCATTCAAAGTCGGTGAGTCGGTTAGCACTGCAATAGATTGGGAAAGACGCTTTGACCATATGCAACAGCATTCAGGTATCTACACTTTACTTTAGACTTTAAAAGCCAAAGGCTCTACTACCATATTTTTTAAATTAGATATTCAATGTTTTGACAGGCCAGCATCTTGTTACTGCCATTGCGGATTCATTATTTGGATTTCCAACAACTTCTTGGTGGTTGGGATCGGAAGACTCTTTTATAGAATTAGGTTAGTAGTACTATATCAGTCTGACTCTATAAATCAGAATTAAAAGAGATTGAATGTGTTTATTAAATCTTTCACTTATTTTTAGATACACCAGATATTACTCAAGAACAAATTTCAAAAATAGAGTACGAGGCTAACCTGAGGATACGAGAGGGTGTGAATTTATCCGTTGATGTTGTTGAGCTTGATGATCCAAAATTAAAAACGGTAAACTCATTGATTAATATGTGCTATTAGACACCATGATAATGGAGTAATAGCAATATTTTTAGAATGTATTAATATATTCTGGGATTAATATTTACAGGCTAGAGGAAGAAATTTACCAGAAGATGTGAAAGGTCAAATAAGGATCGTCACAATGAGTGGAATTGAGTCAAATGTTTGTTGTGGAACACATGTCAGCAACCTTTCACAACTTCAAGTAATTATTATATATTTTTTAAATAAACAGATGTCTACATCGCAGAATTTTAAATATTTTTTCGTGTTTTGAAAAGGTGGTTAAATTGCTTCAAGTCGTCAAGAAAAAGGGAAAATGTCTACTTCATTTTTTGTGCGGAAATAGAGTAATCCATCGATTTACAGAGCAATTTCAGAGAGAACAACAATTAATGGGAATTTTAAAGTAAAATATATACAATGATTGTGAATGTCTTTTTGTGTTCTTGTTTTATAACCATTTACTTTTTGACATTTGTTCAGATCAAGTCGACAAGATTTTTGTGGAGCCTCAGAAAAGTTAAATGTTGCATTAAAAAATTTGCGAAAGGTTTGTACCTGTTTTATTTCATACGTATTAAGTAATATTGCTTTAGTGAACATAGATTTTAAAATTTTTAATTAAGCTTTTGCAATTTCTTTTTGTTAGACCTGTCAAGTTCTGAGTAAAGAGTTAGCAGCATTCGAAGCCAAATCCTTGAAAGCAAAGGTAGATGGGTTAAAGTTAGTGACCTATCATCGAGATAATGCTGATTTAGATTTTGTTAATGCATTACTTCGGGAAATAGGATCAGTGGTACATAGCCGAACTTTCTTTCCTAACCAAAAATGAAGTTAAACAATTTAAATAATTATTATGCTATGTTACGTTTCCTAGAATGATTACGTCTTGCTGATAACTATCAAAACAGAAGGTAATTCGGGTCATATGATGTTGTTAGGAGGGGACTTGGACAAAGACCGACTTGTCAATTTGGGAGAAAGTATTTGTGAAGTGCTGGATGGCAAAGGAAATGTCCGAGGAAATATGTATCAAGCTAAAATTAACAAAGTTACCAATGTCAAAAAAGCTGTTAAATTAGCACAAGATTTACTTGAATCTTGTTGATCATTGATCCATCTCTTGTTATTCATTAAATCGTAAATCTATCATTTTTATTGTTCCTTTATAACGAATTAAACCTGTTTTCATTAAGTTTAGATTATAAAATTAATAAATGAAAGAACTAGAAATTAGATTAGTCGGTATGGTTTGCACTTTTCTGTTTGCTTATTATGACTATGACTATTACACCGTATCATTGAAATATTCTGATAAGATGGTTAAGATTACAAGGAAGACTAGTCAAAGGGCACATCCTTTGTTCATTTATCCTCGAAAAAATGCATCCGTAGCAGTAAACCACACTAAAACATACAAAAGTCATAAATAATAATAAATATTTCCACATATGGTGCTTTATCTAGAGCATAAAATGACAAAATTCAATGATTTTAATTAGATAACTTACCCACTAACGGAAACCACTGTAGGATTTTTGAATTCCTTCCTACAAAGAGGACATTTGTCTATATCTGAAGGTAACAGTTTTACCAGGTGTTGAGCCTTAGATGAATCTACTAGTGTTTGAGGTGGAGGCGGAATTGGAAGTGATGTCACTGTTATTCTAGATCTTTTGTCATCGTTATACCACCACTCTAAGAATTGAATAAAGAAAGTCCCCATTTCTACCGCAAATAAAACACTTTCCCCAAGGGACCGAAGTAACAGCTTGGGCACATTTTTTGGATTCCTATAATACATATTATAAAATAAAATTTATAAATTCAAGATTATATTTAACCACAATCATTCTCATTGTGAAAAGTATGTAGTCTTGCAATTACTTAACAATCATCTTACTTCCACATTGAGCTCATCCATAACTCTGCATTATTCTCTTCTATAAATTTGCTCCGCTCCTCCGAGGCGTAGCCCAGGGTCATTCTTAGCATTTTAAATGTCAAACTGTGATGTTCAGTTCGATTAAATGTGTATGTCAGTAAATAAAACAAATTAATAGCTCGAATAAGCATCTTAAAGTAGGGATAAAATTTTACAAAGCTTTCTTGCACTTTTCTATAATTCCCTTCCTGAAACAGAAAAAAATAATCAAATACTAATCCGGAATACAAAATGGCCAGATATGATATGAATAATAATAATGCAGGTAGCGCACATGTCTACCTCTTGGGAAGTGCAGTGAACATCTTCATTTTCAATTTGAAATTTGTAAAACGTTTCCAACTTGGAAGTTGCATACGGTAAAAGTATAGAAGCAAGATATGAAAGTCTAATTCGATTTAATTTATCACTAGAATAAGCTCCAAATTTCCTTTCGAATCCATAGAAAGACTCGCTCAAGGTTGCTCCTAAAATGCGAATGAACCAAAAAATCTCGTATCGTTTTTATATCTTGTAAAGGATTACGGAAAGATTTTGAAAACCTCTTGTAAGAAGGTAATGCCATTGAACAACGGAGTCAAATGCTAAATACAACTCATCGAAATATCGATAGGCACTTCCGAACCAGCCACTTGGACGTTGCTCAGCCAAAATCTATGAATATGAAGCAATTTCTTTAAAAATGAGATAAATTACCAATTTGAGCATTTCTTTTTAAATAATAGCCTTAAAACTTACTCGAATTACATGAAACGCTGCGGGTTTCAAAGCATGTGCGAAACCTTGCTGTGAAAGTATTTCAAAAACTGTTGGACGCGAAGCATCCGTAACTCCAGTTAAATGCGCACTTCCAACTGCTGTCATTGTCAAGTTTTAATTTAATTGACTTTCCACTAATTGCAGTTGGCTGTATTTGTGATGACAGGACACACTGACACACACATCATTACACAAACTAGTTTAAAATGAGTTAATTGCTGACAAGTAAATTAAAAATCTCAATTAATTAATTGTCAGCTGATCACTTGCGAAAGCTAGCTGCGATTACAGAAAAATGCACTCAGCTGTGTCTCAGATTTTTATGCAGGCACATGGCCATCTTTGTTTACGTGCATTTTACCAAAATAAATCTTCTGCAATTCTTTGTTCATCATTTGATTATATGGCTTTATTATTGCTTTATCCATGAAATATGAATGAATTACATGAGAAATATTTTCTAATTAACTGTCTTCATTTATAGAGAAACTGTGACAAAATCATGATGCTTAAATGCTAGTAATGAATGTAAGACAAAATTCCTTTTTTGAGCAAATATTATGTAATATTAGTTTTATAACATTTCTTTTTTAACGATGAACATATTTAAGGAAGAGGTGGATGAGGGGTGGTGGTTGTGGTGCTTGTGTTGTTGGTGAAAGGACATTTGATCACGTTGACGAGGGCAAGCGGATTAGTGGGAAGACAGAAGCAGATGCAAACGAGGGATGTTCCGTGAAGACATCTGTGGCCAGTGTAAATCTTTCCAGAGCTTAATGATAAGACTGGGGCGGGGCAGAGGCAGGTGGGATCAAGAGTGCAAATTTTTGGAAATGATGCCAATTCGTAAATCTATTAAATTAATAATTAAATAATTTTAACTTTAATTTCGGGGTACAGTGAGAATAGAATCTGGATTTACTACTTACGCTTCTCATTGGACAGTCAGAGCATTTGCAGTATTTGTTGTCAATACATTCACCTTGTCCTTGAAACCCACACAGGTCAGTGCAGGATTGGTTATCAGTGCATCCTGAGATTAAGGCTAAAGCCTACAGCAACGAAATGATATTGTTTTAAATTGTATAGCCATGCAGAATTCAATATTATGTTTATAATTGAATTTATCACTTACATTGTTGGACAACGCTAGAAAAGTTACAAGAAAAACTGAAAAATAAATCAACTTCATTTTATTGCACTAAAAAGTTTACTCTTAGTTTGAGACTTTCTGCCAAGCGTTTCAAAAATAAACTGAGATTCAATGTTAATCATGATTATCTAATTAAACTTGAAAATAATTCATTAGCTCCGGCTCCTTAGGAAAAGTCACCTTATGGAATTCTTGCATGCTATAATATGCTAAGCATAAATTTATCTAGAGACCGCTAGATTTACATACATCATGGATTTGCAAATCTAACCACAAATTAATGTGGATATAGGGTTTGACTTATTAATTGAGATATTTCGTTTTGAATACATTTCTGTGCGAGAAATGTTTGACGAGAGAGAGAGTTATATAATAACAGCTATAAGAATTTCATAATTTACCAATAGAATTCGGATTTAAAGACCTATCAGTTTTGACATGATAAACTACCAATTCGTTCGGTCACAAAGGTTACTTTAATGATAAATTAAAACTGTTTCAGTGTTTATAGTGTACAGATGAAATAAAGATTAGTCTAAAAGTATTCAGAATTCATAGATATACATACTAGCAGCATATAAGTAGCAGCATAATATGAAATGTAACTTTGATTGACATACTGTACGTTATCAATCAGTATAGCAAAGCGAACCACCTTTAAACCCACCTATAGCCCTGAATAATTAATTAGCAAAAGATAGCTACAGAATGCGATTCTATGCATGTGTCATATTTGTCATCTTAAAAATGTGATAAGATCACTATTGAGAATGATAAAACTGGACGTTGGAATGAAAGAAAGCATTATTTCATTTATGATTTATTATCATTTTTAGTTTAAGCGAGAAATTACGTATTAAAACCAACCTACGCCTAAGTTACTTTGTGGATCAACCGTTTTAGCTGGGCTGTTGCTCTTCAATAGATGTCTCAATGACATTACATAAGAAGTCACATAATATTTATCAAAAGTTTTAATGTTTGTTTTTAAACTTTTCATATCACTTGCTTCAAAACACAATAAAATATTATTATTGTAAAACTTTTATTATTTTATTGATATCAAAGAACTATAGCGAATAGAAAACAAACATAATCCGTCCATCCCATAATCTTTGACTAACAAATCTTATCAAGAAAAATAATGTTGACTGAATATTAATTTCATGTTATTTACAGACTACAACTTGTTGTCAAATGTCCAAACATATATTATTCTATTCATTCATCAACATTCTTATCCTCGTCTTCCATCGCATATCATCACGTATAAGATTACCCCAACTATTTCATCTCTGGTGTTTCAAAATCATTTGAAGCTGTGCAACACTGCAAAAACTATTTCAAAACTAGCAAGATTAGAAAGATTTAATCTATAGAGAAAAATGTCATTAGGGGTGACAACAGGTAAAACATTTTAAATGCTAATACTACAAAATGCGTAATTCCATTTAAGACTCTAAATTTTCTTTAAATTATTTATAAATCAGTTACGGGAGTTGTCAGTTTGGACCACTTAGGTCCAATCATGACTCATGAGCATCTCCACATGCAGTTCGATTGCTGCCTTCAAGTGCCTCCTAAAAGCATACAGTATCCTACAAATCCTGATGAAACTTTTCTGCTAAAGAATCTTGGAGTTGTTCGTCAATATCCGTATGCATTTTAAGTTTTCAACTAGTTAGATGTATCTTATTAAAAATCCTGTTTTAATTATAGGTACAGTTCAAAATATAATATAAAATTGGATGATGAAGATACAAAGAATATAATTCAAGACGAAGTGTTAAGGTATAAGCAAGTTGGAGGAGGTACACTTGTAGAGAACAGCACAGAAGGCTTGTCACCAAACTTGAAGTTGTTAAAGGAGATCAGTGCCAATACTGGGGTCAATATTATTGCCGGAGCTGGTATAATCGCAGACCATTATTTCCATTTTACTCCAACTGTGTAAATGTTGCTGTGAATTGTTTAAATTTACCTTTCCAGGGTTTTACATTGCCGGTGCTCAAAGCAATTCCGTTTTAAACTATTCAGTTGAGAAAATGTATGATATCATGTTACATGAACTCACCAAAGGAAAAGACGGGATTCGATGTGGAGTTGTGGGAGAGATTGCGTCTTCTTGGCCAATCGAAGGTAATAGTAATGACTATTGTTTAAGCATGTTTATCACATTAACAAAATATTAACCTGGAAAATGTTGTCCCTTTAGATTTTGAAAGGAAAGCTATTCAAGCTACTGCACAAATTCAGGAGTCAACTAACAAACCTGTAACATTTCACCCTGGTCGATCTCCAGAAGCCCCTTTCGAGATTATGCGTATTTTCAGTGAAGCAGGAGGAAAACCGGAAAAAGCAGTGATGTCACACCTTGATCGTAAGAGCTGATGTGATAACATTAACTGTAAATTTGTAACCAACTGAAAACTAAAATGCAAAAATGGGCAAATGAGGAGTTATTTTCTTTATTCGAAGGTACATTCTTTGATGAGGAACACCTATTAGAGTTTGCCAAAATGAAAGGATTCACTCAATTTGATTTATTTGGGACAGAAGTGTCATATTATCAACTCCAAGAATCCATAGACTTTTTCTATCTAAATGAAAGGATTCACTCAATTTGATTTATTTGGGACAGAAGTGTCATATTACCAACTTCAAGAATCCATAGACTTTCTATCTGATGCACAACGCATAGGAAGATTACAGCTTTTAAAAGAAAATGGACACCTTGATCAAATTACAGTTTCTCATGATATTCACACAAAACATCGCCTGGTAAATCACAAATTAATGTTAAATTGAGCTTTTGCTTGGAAATTGCATAATTTATTGGAATAATTTTTATTAGGTGAATTTTGGTGGACACGGATATGGTCACTTTCTACAAAATATTGTGCCAAAGTTAAGAGTTCGTGGATTTACCCAGACTGAAATCAACGCAATAATTTCAGATAATCCAAAACTGTGGCTTTCTTTCGGAGCTGAGCCGCTGTTGTAATTACGAAGTTGGTTAAAAATAGTAATTTCAATGCAATATTTAGAATAAAATACTGAATTTCGAGTCTATTCAAATCTTATTTTTATTCCGGCTCATTTCATAGACCTTTCGTGTCATAGACCATATTTATAGAGACCTAGATCTTATGAACTTATAATTGCATCATCAAACATAACTAAAAGCGGAAATGGATTAAATGTAGATGATGTAATATATCCTTCTTCTGACAAAGTAAAAGTGAAATATATAAGTGCGTACGTGCTGGCTGCTATAGAGAGCTCGTGATGATGGAGATGCTTTCGGTTTGTCCCATT
>JAANSO010001876.1:0-15209 GCA_036507315.1 Lepidocyrtus fimetarius | reverse complement strand
GTCTTTTTTGTGCTTGAACTTCCGATGATTCATGACTTTCTCCCTTTTCCTCAATTTCTGCTTCTTTTTCGTCCAATTCTTGAACCATTTGCTCTGCATTTGCATCTTCCTGGATAGTTTCATCAATATCGCCTTCATCATTTTCTTCACTTATCATTGGAACCCCTTGTCGTCCAACATTGTCCTCCTCGTTACTCTCTTCAACTTTGTGTTCAGGGGGTATAATCATACTTTCAACCTGTTCGGCCTGCTGCCTATGTTGCTCAAGTGTCATTCCCTGCTCAGGGGAATTGTCTTTGTACATTTGAGAAGGGAAGACTGGGGCCGGAGGCAAATTGCTTGGAATCTGGTGATGCATATTTGGAAGATTATGATGATGCTGATGTTGGTATCCTGAAATGTCCGGTCTTTGGCGAACTAAGCCAGGTGGAATTAACTTTCTTGGTGGTGGTGGTGGCTGCCTAAACATCCCTGGGGGGAGTGGTGGTCCGGGTTGTTGTTGTTGAAAGTATCTTGGTGGAGGTGGATGCATCATTTGTGGAGGGAAACCTTGAGGTGGGACCCCTGGGAACTGTGGAATCATATGTGGATGCTGTTGCTGATTTGGATGAGGAAACTGTTGTGGGTGTGGTTGTTGTTGTTGTGGTTGCTGCTGCTGTTGTTGATGAATATTGGGTTTTTGAGGGGGAACTTGTTCAGGTCCTTGATTAGGATTTTCTTCTATGGTGTTAGGTTTTACACGTTGTTCTACCCTTTGGGATTGAATTGCAATCGGCTCTTGGTCTGAAAATTGGCCATGGACATCCGCAATATGACTTCCCGGTGGGGGCGGCAATTTGGAGCAATGTTCAGGACAACCGTGTCGGCAAATTTCAACGGTGCAGCGCAAGCTAACGTCGATGGAGTCCGGAAATTTAAAACTTCGCAGAAACGCTGACGTCATCACAGTTGCTCTTCCATCGTCCAATTTAATCTGAATATATGATTATTTGATTGATTATTTTGTAATTTTAGAGATTCGTAATCCTCAGCAAATATAAGAGATGTATTATATGTACCTTTGAAAATTGACTTATCAATTTTGGACGAACAATACACCCATCTGCATCGCTAAGGGCCAGAATATTACCACTTTGTCCATCCGATGCGTCGCAGTCCTTCACTCTCATGTCAAATTCACCTGTATTGAATAGTTTTCATTTAAGTTAAAATTTAAATTGAACTCATCGATATATTTTTAATTAAAGCTTTATTTCCTATACCGGTTGGGTCTTTCACACCAATCACCTACCAAAAAACAAATTTTTATTAGTTTTTAAAAGTAAAACGTTTGATTTTTGAATAAAAAATAAATAAAATAAATCACCATCGTCAGAGTAGAACCCAACGGAACGATTCCAGTAAGAGGGGGTGCCCACGGCCCTTTCCCCTGTTGTATTTCCATGAAACAATCTGCATTTTAAAGTAAAGTCTTTATTAGTGTTTCTCACTTACAGGTTAATAAAAGGCCGCAAGCCTGCGTAGACACTAGATTTGCAACTTTTTGCAAGACTTTTTGAAGCTTTGATCTATTAAAGCCATTACTGAAAGCTAAAAGAGTTTTTCGGCCGAAAATTTTAATTTTTGCAAAAATTATTTACAATATTGCAAAAATATTTGCATATTCTTTGTCTACAAGCTATTTCCGTTCGAGTGATATTTAAAAACGATTCGATTAAAAACGAAGATGCATGCGGATTTTACTGACTTACCGACATTATCCCCATGAAAGTTGAGCTCAACAATTTCCAATATCGGAGATCACCATGGGGGAAGTCTTGGTGGCTGTTTTTTCATAATCATTGAACCATTCGCAGCGCAATCGTTTCGCTTCATCCCAAGCTTCAATCAATTCCTCGTCATATTGTACCACTACGGTGTTTTCATAAAACTTTCCGTGGTTATCCGGCTTTGTTCCACATTTGTCGTAATGTATGTTGAAAACAAATTTATTCTTTCCTGACCTGAAAATATCCAATTACGAAAATGTAAGAAATGCTCATAAACGCCTTGTCACTTTGCCAAGACACGGCCTGGTTAGCCAATCCAAAAACATTTAAGTTTAACGAATTCGACAATTCGAAAAGACCCCATAACAATAATCATTCATGTTTAATGTAGCGGACAGGTGTAAACGAGTTAATGCAACACACTTGGGCTCATGTTAAAAGAAAAGTAATTAACAATAGAACGGCACCATTCATCCATCCCTTCATTAGAAAAGCGAATAGCAATTTTTTAAACCGAGAAACGATTTGTGAATAAGAAAAGGATTGATTTTTTTTGCATTTCGTTCATTAGCTTCGGTTTGTCATTTAAATTATAAAACCTTATATGAAGACATGTGTCAGCAAACAAATTGAGAAAAAGTTTTATTGTTTCAAGGAACAGGATTGACTAAATAGGAAACTGATTAAGAATGAAGCATGAAAGCAGCGTTTTTTTAAGCGTTTCATTTGAAATAGCTTCAAATGAAATAAAAAACAAAAGATTTTTTTGCGTTGACTGCAAAATGTAAAAAAGTTTTCTTTCTCTAGCGTGTGATAAAATGAATATGGTCACATGTGCATACTGACTAGTTACTATCATCTCATTCATGCAAATTCAATTCTTTTAAAACGATCCTAATTTATTTGTATACTTGTGAAGCGGCTTTCTTGTCACTTTTACGCTATTTTAAAAGGGTTGCAAATTTCTACGAGTGCCGAGGGCTGCTAATCATTCCTTTCATTCATTTATTTCAATTTTATGACTGTATCCAATTCATCATTTTATTTTTATTCTTTGCAAGTCAGTCGGCTTTTAAAAGAAATACTTTTAAATGAAATGCTGACACAAATAAATCGTGCGTTTTAAATCTTTTTACAGTGCTTGGTGCATTGTTTAAAGAGACAAGGGGTGGGCAACAGCGGGACAGGTTTTGTTTGTTTAGTAATTCCAAATTGAAACATGAACGTGAGAAGGAAGAAAAATTGATATACAAAACGAATAAAAAGAAACGACATGTGTAAAAATTGAACATACAGAAATAAACATTTATTGGTAACATACAAAAATTTCTAAAGTATCGTTTACCTTGCTGGAACATAAACACATCCTTCGTGATACATCCCTTTTGACGCGACAATTCCGTGGAAAGGCGAGTCAAATTCTAAATGAACTTCCATGTGTTGAGTCCCACACATTACCTCTAAACTAGCGATTTTCGGCATCCCTTTAGGCCTCTCCCATGCTGCCAGACCAACTCTGTCGTCGGCAACGGATACCTTTAAAATGTATAAAAAAGTAATGACAAAGTTGATTAAATCCTCCTATTAAAATAATCCCTTAATTAACGAGATTGTTTTCAAGAATATAGTATTAGCATTACATCTTTACATACATACATACTACTACTACTACATTACAAAGAGAAATAGAAAAACTAACAAACTAAAGAATAAGCGGTCTCAAATGTTGCAAATTGCAAAAGTATAATCATAAAATTAAAGTCTTTTCCTTATATTTCTCCGCCTAATTTTGCACGTACGTTGACTACGTAGTCGTTAGCAAATGACAGATAACAGCCTCAGGCAAACCTCAGACATTGCTAAAGTATACTGGGCATCAACATTTCAAAAACAAATTTCCCTATTTTATTCAGCCCTTATGACAGTTTTAGTTCGTGGAAAAATTGTGCCATCCTTTTCTTGTCATAATTTCGCAATTAATTTCGCTGGGTATTTTTGCATTGCCATTCATATAATATGCAATTTACTACGCGAATATATGTTTTCAAGCAAAAGCAATCGGGTCATCCTTATCATCAGCGGGCTATTGTACCGAGACAATTAAATTTTCTCTTTTTTAAGCGCCTCCCGTCTTATCGGGGTCTCAGATTTTGACAGAATTAGTGAATCGAGATCGCTAGAATTTATTACAATGATGATAATGTGATGATAACGAAAATGTAAACTTCTTTTCAATAAATACATTTCGGAATTCTTTCTAGTCGTGATTTAAAAATTTGCAAATTGAGTAAAAAAAGCAGAAGAAAATAAAATCTCTTTGCTTTACATCATCATCCGTAGTAGTGTTAAACTGTAAAGAAAAGTATTTTTCTCAATTTGATATGGTTTCCTACTTACATTTTTCTTGCCTTCCGCTAAACAACACACCCTATGTTGTTTTACTTGAATTATTTTTTAACAGTGTAACAGAGAAATCATGAACTTTAAAGTCTCGTTTTAACAACATAAGGCTTAACTATAGATATGAAGGTTATTGTTAATAGCAATAGAATATAGGCGTACTACTATTGTACATGATTTAATCATTTGTATTTCATTCACAGGTTTTGCAAATGATGCATTGATAAGGATAACGGTACCGCGGGGTTGATAATAGTCTCACCCAAGACACGTTTTCAAAATTATAGTGATTCATAGTATTTTTTGTAAATTGTCAGTTTTTACCTTAAAAAGTAAGCTGAGCACAAGTGCGGATACAACTGTCCACGATACAAGTACATTTTTGTAATATTTCCTAGAACCGTTCATTGATATGTTGAAGAGGGATGAAAGGGATGAACTAAAATATCTGGAGTTTCTATCCTTCTTTTCATGTGAAATGGTGGTGGCATATTTGGCTGTTGTGGCACGTTGGTCCGAACTAGTTTCGGCATAATTTAATCTTGAATAGGATAGGGCACAGTCTCTCTTCTCGTTTGAAAATGGAATGCTTATAATTGGAGTACTTGAAGGGACGTTGCATTGATATGGGAGGGTAGCTTCAGAGCATTTCTCTTGCTGGTTACTAGTAAGTGGCATTTGAGAATCCTCACAAAAGTGGCTTCTTCGTTTCAACTTCATTTTGGAAAGTATCTAGTGACTTGAAAGGATAATGTAAATGTTGAACAATTCGGGTTCTTGCTTGATTAAGTTACAATAGGGTTGATTTGTAGCTTATGTTAACTGCCATACATTTTCTGAAACAAAAAATAAAAGAGAATGTCATTGTTTAATTCATTCTGGCATATCTTAAGAATAACACTAATAGAATACTCTTGGCCATGACAAAAGGAAAAATTAACTTTCTCTTATACTTCAACTTTTTATTTCTTGAATGAAACACATATTATCATTCTTGAATTAGTATTTGAAACCAAACTGCCAATATTTAAGCTAAATGTTGTTCTCTCGATGTAAATAACATGAAAATTAGCTCTTATGAACCTTTGGGCATACATCCTTGTTCTTTCGGTTTTTTAGCATGCGTCCTGCAAGTTAAAACAATTTCCCAGTAGGACACTTTGCAATTTACATTCATTATCTTCGGTAACACAAGTGTTACTACTATGAGTCATGATGATTCAAAATCATTTTTGAGCTGTCAATATATTGCTGATAGGCATGACACAAAAATACTTTCATAAAGTGTTTACATTGATGATCAAAAGTATGTCTTTGTTGCTTTGCTGCACCCCGAAAGAAGCACTTTATAATTTACCCTTCAAATTGGATTCGATGAAATACAATTGATGAATATGACAATCATTAGAATGCCTTATTGCAGCATTGACATTTAAAAAGTTGATTCCTTTAACCTATCTAATTCCTTTTCCTGACGGAATAACTTCCTGAGTTTGAGTATTCTAACCTTTAGAGCTATTCTTTTTCTTTTTAACTTGAATAATATATGCATTTAAGACTTTTCCCGTTGAACATAAATTGACTTTTTAACTTTGATTCTTACATGAGAATTTGAATTTTGAATTTCTAGTACTGCAACAACATACCATCAGGTAAAAGTACATCATAAAATGATTGTTTAAATTGATATTTTGGGTATTAGATTTTACATAAAGCACACCTGTTGTGTTACATCAAACCTGCTCATTTAAGAAAAAACGGTGTTTACTCCGTTTATTTGCATTTTCGTGTAAAAATTCACCGAAACAAGTAAATAAGAACCTTACAATGTTTACTAGAAAAATGTGGTATTATTTTTACCTACTTCTTTCCTCCACTGATTATTAAGCCAAGCCGTGAGCATCTCCTCCCTTCTGCCTCATCATTTCTAACGTAATTTACTTGTATTAATGTAACGCTCTGATTGATCATAGAACAGTCATGGCATATAACCAGATCTTTACTAAAATTAAAGGTTTCTCACGAAATTCTAACGAGTTACTTTTACAGTTCCTTTCAGTCAGACCCTTTTCTCGTCCTTTTCTCCCACAAATACTCTTTTCTCTCTCTCCCTCTACTCTCCACAGCTCGGTATAAATTTTTACTTGTATTATTATTATTGCTAGCTATCATAAATTTCATCATATCCCATCAACAGTACTAAACCCATCAATAAAAGCTCCCACTCTAACACCTAGTAGAAACAACTGTTAAACAGTACAACCATTTTTTACATGCAATTTAAAAAGTTTTTAGCTAGTTAAAAGGTTTTTGGCCTGGCTTATAGGGTACACGTCGTACTTATTTAAAATCCTTAAGAAAATCAGTTAAGTAAAAAGAGCTATTTATTTTTTATTGTTATTCCTAAAAAAAATAAGAGTATGTTGCGTTGTACATAAATAAGTAGTATTAGTTAAGCTAGACACAATTACTTTGCACGTATTTACTCCTGCTCATCATTTACTAGAAGAAGGGGAAGTAGTTGTATAATTTATCAAGCTAGAACCGTGTAGAAAATTAACTTTTAAATAAAATTCAGCATTTTTTGCAAGGAGACCTACATAGTCGCAGAATGCACAGAAACAAGAGATTCAAACCAATTTGAATAGTATGGAATATTAATTGAGTCAGGTGTAGGCATATAGGATCACTAGCTCAGCTCGCCACCCAGTATAGGCCAATTTAATAGATCTCTGAGGATTAAGAATGCAGTTTTTAAGCCATATTGCATCCATCTTCGCAGGGTACAATTGTAAAGTAAAATGAAAATGCATTAAATTCCTTTACTTATTTGTGTCACAATGTGCATTACTCTCCTTCGCAAAGCGAAAAAATAAAATAAAATAAAAATCATTTTAGAAGCAAGCATTATAATGGGATTTTTGATATGCAAGAAAATAATAATAACAAAAGGAAAAATTTTGCGCATGCCAAACCAAAGTCAATCCTATTACTACTAATTTATTATTTGGCTTTGGCAGCCATGTCCGCAAAAAGTAGAATTGAAAGAATTTGTTTTATATTTAAAAGCTTGTTTTATAAACTCTTTATAATATTTTCTTTGTATTGTTACCATTATAAAATTTTAAAAGAGATAAAAATATAAAATAAAACGTTTAATAAGGCTTCAGTCTGCCGTTGAGAGTTTCTTGAGTGCTTCTCCTTGTTGAAATCTGGGTTAAGTTCAAAACTAGGTTTGGTAAGTGATAAAGATAAATGACTACGACGGAGGGAGACACACGACGATGATGAATAGCAGAGAATAATAAAATCATGTTGATGGTAATGATGACGAGTCGTTATGACTTCACTTGTGATTTCATTCTTTCATTTCCACCGTTTTTCAAAGAGTATCTGATGGGATGTGATTGAAAACGATGTTTTTTTGACCAGGAAGTTGATGAAAAGATGGCCTACGATAACAAACTTTTATTATGTGCGTACTTGTAACTGTTTGCAAACCTACTCGTTTTCTGTTTCGCCATTTAAGGTTTACCTTATTTAAAAATTTAGATGCATAAAAAATACATTACTTGCAAAAAAACTTATCTCAGGTCAAGGCTCTTGTAAAAATTGCAATTGAATATTCATGAGCTGGTCGGTATGTTGTTATTTGACACATGTATTAAACATGCACATTAAATTAGTTTTGATAAAAAATCCGTCCCTTAATATTTTATTATAAAGAGGGGGTGGAGAGCGGAAGATGAAGATAGCCCATTAGAATAAAATTGCATTTTTGATGGACATAATGATGCCAGACCGGGGGAGAGTGAAGGAAAAATATGAATATGCATGAGCACAAAGAATTGTTTACTTTACAAACGGAAGCCTATGCCTTCTTTTCAAAGCCGGTAATGGACGTTATATTCAACTAGTGAACACCCCGGTTCATAATGAACCGAGAAAAATTTAATCATTAACTTAAACCGTAAATTTCTATTCGCCGTGCTATAATATGGAAAATGGTTTGAGCATAATGATACCCCGTGTGTTACCTACACCCACACGGAGGGAACACCCACACCTACCCGTTGGGAGGTAACAGCCTCACCCACCCAATGGGAGGTAACACCCACACCCACCCAATGGGAAGGAACACCCACAACCACCCAATGGGAGGTAACACCCACACCGACCCGTTGAAAACACCCATAATTATGAAGGTAACACCCATAAATCGGAAGGTAGCACAGCACATGTAAAAACTGCATGCAAAACAGTAGCTGTGGACTAATAAGCTGTTAATTTGAATACGAATGCGGTAATTAGCTACGTAGAAATCACTGAAATGGACGTCGGGTTTTTTGCAAATTTTGCAAAAACCATAATCGGGAAGAAATTCTTTTTGCGATTCCCGACGCCTATGGTCTTTAAGGAATCGTTTGGTATAAAATTTATTTTACCAGATACCCGGGTTTCAGTGTAGGAGGGAACAAACCAAGATCTCCCATTGCTCGTTATATATATAGATAGAATACCGCGTGACTATTTTCTTTTCATTACAATATGTTCTGCTCTGCTTTTGATAAGAAGAAATTGAATTTCATGATAATAATGTGAAATAGTCAAGATCAGACCCAATTACAGCTCAAAACAATGCAAAATAACTACCTCAGTCAGTTATTACTAGTATGCTGGTACAATTATAATTGATGATGATTCAAAGAAAATTCGGTTGCATCAATTATAATAAGATTTTTTGTGGTTTTTGCAATCATTTTTTGAGTCTTTATGATCTTGAGAAATGTCAAGAATGTTTCGGTAAATAATTCAATGAATGATTTTTATTTTTTTCTCCTCCCATTTTAAAGATAATTTGCTCATCTTTTGCACAGCGTGATGGCACTTGTCGACTTTCATTTCAATTTGCCACATTTTAATTTGAAAAGGCCAGTGCAATCATCATCGGAACAGAACCCACTATTAACAACTTTACTACAGTTTTCGTTTCATTACAACGAATAAGCTCATCATCAGCATGCTTATAAAAATCAAAACATTAGAAGCAAATGCTCAAAAGAAAACCCCAAATCATTCTGTCCCTTTTTGCACGTGAAATTTCAAATTAATCACACGGTTTTACAAGTGATTTTGAATGAAAGAAGCCCAACAGTGACTTTCAGTCAATATTTTATTTATAAATGTTGGGTAAAAATTTTCAAAAGAAACATAAAAATTCAAAGTCATGGTTTTCCATTGCAAACGGTAACAACAGGAGTTTCAAAGAATGCGAGGAAAGGATTGGATCTTTGTTTGGTGTTGTTGTTGATACGAAATTAAATTCTGCTGACTGACTACACAGAAATCAAATTCTAAAATGCTGAAAGGTGATGCCAATGATAAGTATGATCGTGATTATGAAGGTTTAGGATGATAGGCATTAAGTGCAGTATTTGGCTCTCCAATAAATAAATCATATTCCTTTTCTTTCTTCTATTAAATGATTAACAGCATCATTCACTCATCCCATCTCATGCCCTATTAAATCTGCTCTTTTCCTTCGTGCGCAGGGTATCTTCCCGTAACTTGCATTTTTGCAATTAGCAAGTTCTCAATCATGATGATGATGGGAATGATAATGCATAATGATATTTTTCAATAGTAATGCACTGTGCTATACCAATCTTTTCATTTTGAAATGAATGTCAGCAAGGTTTTACTTAATATTCGATTCGAATCTAACATTAAAAAAGGTTAAATTTAATCTACATGTGTTCTCATGTATAAAATATTGATTACTATACTTACAAATTTCCGCACTTATTTAATTCTTAATTAATTAGGTACTTTTGAAACAGTCTGATTGATTCCCCTGCCAAAATTATTTGATTAATTAAGCAAATGACGCAAATATAAACTCAAGTTAATGATTTAAACAAAATTAATTCAATAACATATTAATGAAGGTTCAAGCACCTCATCAACATTTGGTAACTTTATATTTCTTAAAACAAGGTAGCGCACAAATTATGATTTCTTGATTACATAATATATATGATTTTTATTTTAAGCTTACCTGTAATTCAAACAATCAAAGTACTTTAACGATGTGGTAGCTTTTCCAGTTGATTATTCCAAAATATACCATGACTCGTTCATAACGTCAAAATAATCACAGTTTTGCGCACAATGTAGGTAAAAGCTGCAGAAATCCCTATAATTTGAAGTTGAGGATTATGTCATCTTGTATTCCATAATAATCATAAAAGTAGGCCACTGATTCCGGGCCATGGCTTCACTGCACACACTCAAACAATGATTTTTAAACACTTCCACAATTTTTTTGAAATTTTACTTTAAAAACTCTAATTTAAAAATTCTTAATCTATGTGATAAGAAGCTTTGTCCGAGATGTAAAAAGTATGAGAGGTTACACTGCCATCACAAAGGTCAACTTGATTTTTTCCTTTTCAAACTACTTTTCAAAAAATTCATTCAAATCAGCTCACAGTAGCGTCAAGTCAGCCCAACATTAATTGAACCAAACTTGTTTTTATGAACCGATCAACATTTTATCATTTCACTTGCAGTAAGTATTAATGCATTGCATGCAACAATTTCATAACCTCGGGATTTAAAGTGGGTATTTGACTGTATGGCACAATTATGCGGAGAGGAAAGGACCCGTGGTAGCCCTAATGTATTACAAGATCTTGTTCTTTCTTCAAACTCTGGGGATTTTCTCTGCTAAATTGTTTATTTCTAGGTAATATAGTAACGATAATGTAATAATGCCACAGTGGGCACTGAACCAACTGTAAAATGAATCAACAAAGATCACGATGACGCGACGATGGCTTTTCTCATACCTGTATTTTATTGTTATGAGCCACACACACGCACAACAATAGAAATCAAAGCACCAAAGGGTTTGAGTTCATCGCGTTTCTCGATAATATTCTTCTTCTTTTTCTTCACCCAATCACAATGAATGCCCCTTTGAGAAAGAAGTCAGCCTTTCATAAGTTTTAAATATCAAATAGTTGACTTTGATGTAACAGAAATGAACGGTGAAGCATAGACCAACTTTGGCAGGAGATAATATCTGGTAATACGGGGACTTTTACAGGTGAAACTAGTTTAGTAATTTGTTTGTTTTTCACAGTAATTCACACTGACATATTGCTCGGTTTGCTGTTGATGATGGAGTCACCCAAATAACCAGAAAATGCTGTAATCGTGTAACACGTTAGGTTGAGCACAAAAGAATGAGTCAAATCTGATCTTTGAATGGAATGTTAATGCAAGTGCTTTTGTGGTCCCTGACTTGACATCCCTTTTCTCGCAGGTACTTGTTGCTCTTTTATGTAAAAGAGAAATATTTTTCAAAGGGGATACTCGAGGAAATGGAAAGAGTTATTTCCGTAATAATCGGAATGTCAAAAAGAGAGGGTTGATTTCCCTTTTCTTTGTCACTACTATATCCTATAATATGTAGCAGCAGCAGCAAACTTCACACCACATATTACAATGAGGGAACCGTTAGATGAGAAACTTTCTTATTTAGGCTAACACCCTCATATATATTTTTCCAGTTCACTTACACCGTCACCACAGCCACTAGGCATGCGTGCCTTGTTCCTGCCACCACTTCACCTGAATATGAAAGTTTATTCTATGATTAGAATATATGAGACACGATACTGCTACGTGATCTTCTTGATGATTATTGTGATGAGACGAAAAAGTTTTTTCTTGTTCCGAAAATAGACTCAAACAGGGAGTAGGTACATTTATTGATAGTAATAATAAGGAATAATATTAAAACTTTTAAAAGCTAACACTTTTACGTCAATAATTCTCCCCGAGACGAAATATTATTTGAGAGACACACTTTCCTCCGCAATAACGATGCGCCTACTACTACAAAGTTAATGTCAAAAAAGAGTTGGTGGTAAGTAATAATCATACAGACCCTTGCAAACTTTACCCAACTGAATTCGGTGAAGACTCAACTGATCAGATATTATGCTTTCTAAGAAAATATGAAGAATTAGAACCATGTTTCAAACGTTATCCCTCTTTGTACTCACATCCCCCTACGCAACATTCTTTATACCACTCCGCACAGCACACATTATGCATCAGTCAGTCAAATTTAAACTTTTTTAAACACAAGTATATATACTGTGCTTTATTGTTTTGTATGATATGATGACGAGGTTGATAAAGCTATTACTAAAATAAAGATTAAAAGAATGAATGAGATTTCAAACGTAAGATCGTGCAAGGCATATAATTACTTTGGAGGGAGTTGGTGTTAAAGATCCGTGCATGATTAGTACGCTGTGAGGATGATGCGATTTTTTAACGCTTTGCACAATATAACAAACATATCATTTTCTTTGGTGGATTTAACATTTTGCTTTCTCTTTAAACCAAATATCAAACGCAGGTATTTATTTTAACTAAAATTTAACCAAATTTATGTGATATGTGATATTATTATGTACTCAAGAAATCTAATTAACAGGGTATCGTATATACTTTAGCCACATTTAAAAAATAAAAGAATGAGAATTTAAGGAATTGATTTTTTCATTGTTAAATTTCTGTTTCAAAAATATAGGGAACAGAGGAAAAATGAAGAATGCAGTAATAAGTGCAGTTAGTAAAACATGGGAAGAGTAAATATGAAAACTTAAACTTTTCAAAGTTCCGAATTGAATTCTTTTCATCATCTCATATTGCAACGCAAAGAGGAAGGAGTGGCGAAGGAGTTGGTGATAAGATAAATAATTTTATTGTTGCCTGAACGTACGTATCCATTATATCGATGCACCACTGCATTATTAGAGTTTGAAGGGATTTTTAGATGTTTTAGAAAGGATTGCTTTTGAGTCTTTTGTAGTCAGGTGCAAGGAAAAATGTAAGGCAGTAGTTTAAAGCGTTTAAGTGGCTATAGCTTAAATCGCTTTTAAAAGAAAAGGGTTGAAATGCGGTTGGTTTATAATGTTTCTTAATATGCTTTTCTTTCCCCTTCTCACCGTAATCGGTTAGCTTGCTTTAAACATAAATGTTGTAGGACACAACGGGAAGTATAATTCTAAACTCCTCCATTGATATCAAACTGAATAGTAGGCACAGGATGGTGGTGAATAATCTAATGCAAGTTTAGGACTTTAAACGTAAACTAGGGTTGTGATTTCTTGCTCTTTAACGTTTCAAAAAGGAAATATTGAAACAGACAAAAAGTCCACTTTATTTGTGAATCTTGCTCAGGTAAACTAAACCTTAGCAATAATGCTTGCACTTGTTTACTATGGTTTGGTGCAAATTTTTCAAAAGGAAATCTGATGCAATGTTTCCTACCTAAATAGAGAATAAAACAACGGAATATTTTAGGTAATTAACCTTATCATAACACATCATTTTGATAAGTTTAGTACAAAGGCGTAAGCATAATGTACAATGTATTGTAATGTATTAGATACAGAGAAATGAATAAAAAAGAATATGGTTTCGGTCAAATTTTCATTTATTGGCCTATATTTATGGTAAATGAAAAATTATATTCCATCCTATTCTTACGGAAGATAAAAATTAGGATTCAAAAAATAAAAGTGTAAAAATATGAGTTAGTACTACTGCGGTTATTCGTCATGTCGTATTATCCTTCATTAAAATTTTAATAGGAAAACATATTGTGAATCAGTTTTCACTCTCATTCATTCATCAAATAGAAATAGGATTATTCTAAGGAAAACCGAAAGCAATTAGTCATAACATCAATCAGACATGCATTATCAGCTTATTTAGCGTTTCAAGTGTAAAGTCTCTGACCGTTCGAAGGTTGTCTAGACGCGTGGACGCTTAATCAATCTCGACACGGGTTTGTTCTGAAAAAATATGATAAAAAATAATAAATTGCTGCTTTGCTAATAAAACAAGTTAATTTTTAAAAAATGGTTTCCAAGTTTGCATATATGAATTTACTTAATTTTAGGCACAACAGTATCGATACGCAGGTAGTGGTCCTGTCATGTCATCTATTTGGTAAATTTGGTAATTGGTCATCTAATTGTCAATGTCGTTACAGCATCCTTTGTTATTACGGATTCAACCGGTGATCTTATCTATTTATTATTCATCAGCTTTTTCTTCAGGTTTGTTGCAAAATTTTATGATTGTATAGTCATCTGTAATATTAAAAAAGGTGGATCTTTTGAAACCGAATACTGAATTGCTACTTTGACCTGAAGATGTAAACTTTAAAAGTTTGACTAAAATAGCTTGAAAAAATTTACATGTAGTTTTAAGGGATAGAAAATTTATTCTGTACGTGTATATCTATACCTAATTTTAATTCGATAAACTATTTGAATATGGCATTTTTTTTAAAAGCAGAGCAATTTTTTATAAGTCAATGTAAATTTAATAAAACATCGTATGATCCACACAGTCTATCTCTTATCTGTATATTTCTTGAATGAAATAATGAACAAGTTCTATTATCGTTTTGTGGAACTCTCCATAAAAAAGGCTGACGTCAAGTTTAACATGGCTATATAAACAACCTTCCGAGCTTCTTTTAACTTTAGATCAAATTTGCCAACTGCTACATAAGTTTAATTTAACGACTACTGCTACATAACGACTCGTTCTTCTAATAGCGCTGTCTCTTGCTTCCCTTCATCTGGAAACCAAGCACTGTAGCAATGACAAACACCTTATTTAAAAAAGTAAATACTTTTCCGTATTTAGATTTTCTACGACACTCTCCTAATAATGGAGAGCCAGAACGGACAAGTAGTAATGGAGAGGAGACGGAATATCTACTTTCGGAACTAGGGGAAAATATCATTGGAAATTCCTCAGGTTTTGGTGGCATTGCTGGGTGGACAAAGTGTAATATTCTAAATATTATAAAATCTCACTTTCACCAATAAAATATTTCATAATCAATGTTACTGTGCAGATACTTATTTGGATCATACAGCCTCGGGGAAATCTGTAAAATGGATAGAAGATTTTATTCATAACAACGTTTTGCCAAAT
>JAANSO010001875.1:0-15214 GCA_036507315.1 Lepidocyrtus fimetarius | reverse complement strand
GTGTACAAGTGGCTGGGTTCATAAGTATCATCTTTATTGTACACAGAATGGAGAAAATAGAGAAGGATGATATGGATCTTGACTAAAGAGATAAACTGGAGAAGCATTTTGCGGATGCACACATTGTTTTCTTGATGCTCCTCAAATGATATTTTACAAGTTTTTTTCTTTCTTTGTAGTCTGACTATTTGTATTGTAGCTCAGACTCTGTTGCTACAAAATGAACCTATTAATTTCATTTTTGTTCTTTTTTAACCGCTTGGTTTAGCTTTTGAGTATTTTAAGTGGACTGTTAATGGAAAGATTTTATAGAGAAGATTATGATAAAAAGTAATGCGTGCGTTTTAATGCGTATCTTTTGCTAAATGACATGTATCAATTAAACCTATTTAGTATTGAAGATTAAAGTGACCGTTGTAACTTAATTTCTGTTGGTTACATTGCGTAATATAAGAATCAAACTGGATAAGTTGTCCTTAATGTAATTCAAATTTTTAGATAACAGTTTGCTGCAGATAGACTAAATAACAGATTGAGTGCATTTGGAAGATAAAGCAATAAATTCAGTTCAATTCCAGTATTGAAAAAATAATAATTATGTTATGCCTATTATGCAGATCAATTAGAACTGATAACTGAAGTTAACTAGGATCTAAAAATTGTGTATGATTATGTTGTATAATTAACTGACCTTGTTTAGCAAATTGAAAAAATACTAAAAATTACTCAAAAATACACGTACAATGATGATTGTACGAATAAAAACAATAAAATATAAATAGGTATATCCATTTCGAATCCAATATTTTATTTTTAATTTGGCTAAACTAACAACAATTTAGATGGTATCTTTGTTTTAAAAGTAATTTTTAATAATAAATGGTAGTTAAAATGATATATATTCAAGTTGAAAGTAAGTAAAAAATGAAACGAGACAGAAATTTGTTTTATAGAAAAGTTGTAGACCACGACAATATTTAAATCATTTTATTCCTGAACTGCTTTCTACTTTTTCTATTTCCATTCCTTTGCAAATAAACGCAAAAGATGAACCCTTTTTCAATTCTTTTGAACGTTTTTCAAAACGGTGGCAAAAAAGAAGGTATATCGCTTAAAAGAATTTTCTTTTTAACTTTTCGTGTTAGAAATTCCCTTGTTTTGTCCAAAATTTTCCATGTTTTTATTCACTTACAGAAAAGGATATTCAACCCAGCTTGTTCTCTCAATTTCCATTCATTAAGGAAAAACCAAGGGGAGAAGTTGGAAGTTGAATAAAGAAGGAGGAGAGCAGACAAGAAGTTTTACACAGGTATCTCCAGAACAAAAGGAACAAGAGGAACAAGCTGGAAGAAAAGAGAAAATCTTAAAGTTTTGTCTTTGTCTGTAACATCAGCAGCAAATTCCTCAAAACTTTTCCCTCTGAGGAGAAAAGGAATAATATTCTAACGCGAAGCATATTGCCCCATTTCATTTCAGTAACCGATGAGAATAGAAACCTTTGTGAAATTTATCTTGCTTTTGAATCTCTCTGGCTTTGAAGCTTATCTGCTGCGACATTTTATTTCTATTGGCTGCAGATGAAACTTTTCGCTGGTGAATTTTAAAAGAGGAAGGTCTGGATGAAATAGTTCTATATAATAATTGTCTAAAGGAATTAATGATGACAACATTATTCAAGGATAAATTAGCTCTCGTTCATTTCCCATTGGGGATAAAACTTAAACCCGTTTTTTATGCGTGTGTGTCTGCTACAACAGTAATAATAGAAAGAGTGAAATCGCATAGGGCTACTCGCCCCTTCCAAATATCTAAATTAATTTTGGGAAATTCCCACATTAATTATGCTTCTCCAGTTAAGTCTATATGATAAAAACCTCGAGTTAAAAACTACATTTATTTAGTTTATTTCTATAGAGTGACACAGTTCTATATTTTAAAGATGCAAACTTATAAAATATTTTTTTGTACTGACATTCCTAGAATGGTATTTACTATTTTTCCAACAGTACAGAATTTTTGACCTATCTATTTAAGATTATTTCAAGTCGAGACAATAAAAAATTGGCACATAAACTGTAAAAAACCTACTTTTGTCTGATTTTGTTATATTTTTGCCAAAATGTCAAATTCTGCATATATTCCTACTTAATTGAACAAGTCCCGTGATTAATCATATGCTTAGCCAAAAAATAATAATTTTTATGTTATTTTGTTTTTATTTTTACTTTATTAGAGCGGTTGTAGAGCAGTATTAGGCACAAAACCCCTAATACGGCTCTACCACCTTTCCACAATGTTTGAAATTGTTTAATTTAAACAAAAAATTGGCACCGAATGCAAACACAGCAAATTATTTTAAATTTTTCTCTTCCACCTTTTCTTTAGCCAATTTCACAACTCGCCTTTTCCCAATTTCTTAAACTTTCTTTTGAACAAAAATGAAGAAATGAGAAAATATTTTGTTCGTATAAAAATGTGAGTGGGAATGAAGTGGAAGAATAAGAAAAGTGAAATCACTCCCAAAGGATGCTTTTCTTTCACAGACAGTAAGAAAGAAAGAAGCGTATTTAATCGTATTTTCCTTTCCCTGTTTCTTTTCATTTTGTCTAAACTGGTTTGTGTTTCAAGACAAGAACAGACGTGGGAGGAACCCAATGCCACTACTTTTGAAACTATGCGTTCCCTTTTCCTCCTTCTTTTCACAACATCATCCCTTCTTAATCTTGCATCGGACAAGGAAAAAGAAATGAAACAGTTCCGCTAGGCTAAAAATAAACTTGTTTATTGATTTTCTCCCAAAATGATATTGGACTCGAGAGAAATTATTAAAATATTTTTTTCTTAACAGCAACACTAAAAATGCAAATAATGACAAAGGCAGATTAAACTTTTGAGAGATCTAAGCCTACTCCATTCGCTCTTTTTCATCCTTGTCATTCTTTTTATGCATTTCTCTGCATTTTTCTTGCCTTGAGACACTTCAACTCACCCATGCAGTTTCATTGAAAATATGTAAATATTAAATTATGCAAATTAAAAAGAAAAACAAAATTAAAGTGCAGACAAAACCCTGAACTCTGCTGATTAGCTTTAAAAACCTAAATTGACAATGACTTTCCCAAGGTAAAAACTTCCAGAAAAAGTATGCGTATGGATGTCATCGCTGAACAAATCCTTATGTAACCTAGATTTTTCGTTAAAACAGATGAAATGTTATCTTATGTACGCAGATGACATTTACAAAATGAGGTTAATACAAACTGCCACTTTCACATTAGCTCATTGCACCTGGGTCCACCTCTCCACCTTTCAGCTTCCTACTAAAACCATTTCCAGTTTAAACAATAAAAACATTTCTTAAACTGTTTTACTTTTTTATAAAGACCTTTCTAACAGTAAAAACGAGAATAACATTTTGCAAATTAGCTCAAATCACCTCATGCCCAGGTATGCAATTCCTTTGCTAATCAAAGATGTAGAAAAGAACAAAATTATCTTTTCTACAACTCCCACCGTGTTACCAGTACTAATGACACTTTCGTTTAGTATTGATCCGTAAAACAGTTATCGTTTTCCTTGATCACTTTTTATTACAAGACATCTGAAAAGGACTAGTAAATACTACTTTTTATAGGCTTAATTGGCTTAGTTTTTTAATTACGCGTGATTAAAGCAGGCGACCTAGTGCACTTCCCTCTTTGACCCTAAAACAAAAAACGCATTTTTCTAAATTGAACTTTTTTGAACCAGATACGTCGTTCTATTTTTTGTAATATCTTTATTCTCATGGATGAACAGATTCCTGCTAACCCCGCTATTTACTAATATATGCAAAATATTTTTGCTATTTAATCTAAACAAGAATTGTTCAGGACGTAATCATTTTCCCACGGGTATAGATTGCCTACCTTCATCTTTATAAAGCTACAGGGGTGAGCTTCGGTAGCAAACCTTCCCTTTTTTCGTCCTTGCGTAACCCATTTCTTTTCTTTTCCAGGGATTTAGAATACATATGTTTATACATACATACCTATATGAAAGTGAATAAATGTAAAAGAAGCATTGATCTATTTTTTATAAAAAAAATTCTTTATAAGCCAGGCCTTAAAGCACAATATGAGATGTAATGTAACATTATTGTTGTTCTTTTTATTGTTATGAATGAAAACGGAAAGGGAACAAAAGGTAATTCCCTTGTTTACAATGCATCCAAGAAAATCCTCTGGAGCACATTGGAGATTCTATATGATGATGTCATGGCTTTCTCTAACTTTCTTTTATCTATATGCTGGTGTTTTCTGGAGTTATAAAAACTTTGCTTTTTTCATCATCATTGATACCTGTGACAATTTCTGTTGTAAAAAGAAACTCAAAAGAGGTTACAAAGGTAAAGAATGAGAAGGATAAAAGGTAAATGGGAAATAAAAAAGAGGTACGAGCCTTCCGGGGAAAAAATGAGGATCAAAAAGTTATGTACTGCGTTGGAAAGTTGTTGTGTAGGAATACATCTTATTTTGTATACCCCTGAAGTATGTAATTTTTGAAATTCTATAATAAATTCACCAAAATATTAAATTAACAAATTAAAAGCTATTAAACATGACCTATCCTTTGCAAAGTACGACTTTAATTGAGCAATAAATGCTGTAATTTGCGGACAATGCGCATCAATAATTCAATTAGGATTCTTCTCGTCCAAAAAAGACGAGCACACCACTACCCTCTTCCCTTTATCCTGGGGTTTATGACAAAATCCTACAGCAAGTAAGAAGAACTTTTTGCTTTCTCCTGGTCCCATTATGTACTGAAGTGAACCGCATCCGCTTTTCTCCACCACCAACCTAAACCACACAAGCAGCAGGAGCAGTGGCAGCAGTTTACCTCGTCATATTTCACATCTCACCGTCCTACTTTCTCCTATATTTACCTCTTTCTCTTCATCATACATAAAAAGAGAAGCGAGGTAAAGGCAGCCAACATCTGCGGGTATCTCATAGAAAGGGATGAAGAAAAGTGCTTTTCTTGTGCCCATATAAAAACTTTCTGGAACTTTGGAGAAAGCTACCTTCTCCCCGTGAGTTTAGAACGAGGTGAAGTGTTGGTAAATCCAAAATCCATGTTAAAAACTAAAGTAGGTACTTAAGTACAGTATACATAAAATATGAGCTTTTTACAGTAAAGGATAGGGAAAGGGTAGATTTTTACCCTTTTCTCTTTCTTAACTTTCTTTGTACGTGGGTGGTCCAATAAACCTGTCAGTCTTTCTTGAATTTATGCATTGAAATGTCATGTATTCGGCTTTTCTAATATCTTTATTATATAAAATTACCCTGCTTATTTTTATGTAAGTTTTGAATTAATTGAGAAGGGATGAAGAAAATTTGTTTTTACTAGTTTTGCGGTTGGTTAAGTGCAAAATTACATACAAATTTCACTTTAAAGACAAATTTAGTTGGAAATAAAAATACAGATAAGGTATAAGAGAACTATTTAAAGAACTAGTTTTATAAAATGGTGATTTTTACCAGAAGATAACGACCCATGACCAAAAGTAGTTTAATTATGTACCATTAGCTTAACTACTTTTTGTTGCTAACAAAAATTGTAAAAAGCAATAAAAATTAACAAAAACGGACATTATAATAAAGCCGACATTTCTAAAGATATCAAAGAAGATTTTTTATTCATGTTCCATTTCATACTTGATATCTTTCTTACGTAACAGACATCGTTTACCCTTTTTTAAAGTTGTCTGCTGAGAAGCAATCTAAATGCACTGGGGAGAAATAAAAATTTACCAATCCTAACAACCCTTTTCTTTACCCGTCCTTCACTGTTCTCATCAATGTCTTAGAAGATGTTCTCTCCCTTCTTTAATTACATTTCATTCATGAAGCGTGAACGACATTATTTTTATAAAGAACTGAAACGATACAAATGCCATTTGCTTTTGCACAAGAAAATATAAAACTTCATGAATAAAAATTTCGTTGCTTTCACTGCTTTCTGCAATTTCAAAGCTATTATTGCTGGCTGGTGCTACAAACAGTGTATTTATCCCTTGTGGTTTCTTAAATGTTTTCTACATTTTCTTCTCATTTTCAAGCTCAAGTTTGTACACAAACACACATCAAGGGCAAAAACTTTAAAATGCACAACAGCTGGCAAAAAGGATTTTCTCTCGGCAAAATCCTGAAAAAGTGAGAGAGTAAGAGAAAGGAAAATAATCATTTCTAATATGCATTGCATTTTCTCCCCCTGGATTTTAAACTTGGCAGGGAACAAACGAGAACACGTTGAATCTTTTTACATTACAGGCCTTCCCTCACTCCGAGTGAAAGGAAAAGGGTGAATTGAATGCTGCCAGAAAGCCTTTTTCTATGCAAATTACCTCAACTTTCCCCAGCCAAAAAAATCTTTTAATTGGTTCTTTGCCAAATTGCCAGCAATTAGAGAAAAAAGGAATTTAACAATGGCACGTTTTGTTGTTGTCCAGTTGTAAAAACCCTGTGATTCTAAAAGCTAAAAAAAGTGTTGATATTTTAACGGTTTTGGAAAGAATAATTCTTTAGACGTGTCCCATGAATGAATCAAATGCATTTACGCACAGTAAAAAGCACAAAAGAGATTAAATCGATGCTTCGCTACGGGCAAAAAAATAGAGGATGTGGTGTTGCTGTGGATAGCTTTCTGACCGGATAAATAGAATCATTCATGAGCTGATGATGACTAAACAAGATCTACACAAAAAACGGAACCAATACTTCGGATAATGCCCAAGAGGGTGTAAACAAGTCAAACTCAATGAAGCTCAAACACATTCACATAATATGTGGTAAGAGTCCGAAGAGGAAGTGGGGAAAGTAAAATGAATGCTTTTTCACTCCTCTTTTTTCTTATCTGTTCATCCATATCCNTGCTTTTTCACTCCTCTTTTTTCTTATCTGTTCATCCATATCCCTAAAAGTGCACTGAGACCAAGCCACAACAGCACAACAACCGCCGCCTCGATGGTATCAAGTCAATGGAAGTGAATTATATGATTATGTAATGTATTTATTGAAAAAATACAGAAACTATGAGAGCATTGCCAATAGGATGCAGTAGTACATAGTTTATAGAGGGATAGTTATGTAAAAAATGAAGCCAATCCCATGCCTTTGTCTTTTGCCATTGCAAAATATTTTTTCACAAAGAAATGTCAGTCAGTTCAGATGCAAGCTCTACCATAGTGCGTTTAAATGTAAAAGTTAAAGTTTAAATAATAATAGTAACTAGGTAGACCTAGTTACTATTATAGAAAGAGATAGAAAGAATTGCAAACGGAACCTCTTTCTATTATACTTTCATTGGTTTAGTCTTTGTCCCTGTATTCACACACATCTGGCTTAAATATGCTTTAACAAAACAAAAAATGTATTTTCGGCTTATTTCAATTCTATTCTACAACTATGTGTATTTATATAAACAGCTATAAAGCTAGAATGATCACGTTCTTTCAAATACAAAAAATAGCTTAATAAATGACAGTGTTACGTCAAGAATGTGTAAATTAACCGTTTACTTAAGCCATTTTATTATGCTCTTTTTTATTTTCCTTTTCTTTCAAAGTCAAAACTTTTTTCTAGAAAGAAAGATGAATTCGAAGTTATTTCTTACGAGCAATAGAAAAGTTTTACCGTAATTTATTAAATTATTCAGTATTGATTAGACTTAAGAATATTTTTTCTTTATCTACATACGTCAATGGAAAAGAAAAAGTTGAATATTTTTTCCAATTCTCCAACTTCCATCATCACTCCCTTTTTTATAATAAGATTCAAAAATACAGTTCATCGACTGCTCCCCTTCGTTTTTCCCTTGAAAACAATTTTTTTAACCTTATTACCATGATATTCTCTTGCATAATCGGCTTCATATTCAAGTCAAAGTCCCTTGTTTTAGCTTGTTTAGGTGAAAATGAAGTGTCAAAAGATTTTGATCGATCATTTCATTTCCACAAGCAATAACAAAAATGAGGGGGAAACCATTGTTTAACCGAAGTTAGGTTGAAACCTTCAAATGATTAACTCAAATTTATTTGTCAGTTCATTTATAAGAAAATTTCATTCAAATTAGGGTTCTTATTAAAGGATTTCAATAATTATCGGTTAATAATCTTTAAAATTAGTTTAATATGTGTACATTTGTTGTGGAATATGAAATAGTAAATTTTTAATTGATCGGAAAATTTATAGACTATTGCTGCCTCTATTTGTTTTTCTGTAATTTTTTGATTTCATAAACGTAGATTCATGTCCATCAATCTTTGGCGTAATGTATTTATTTAACATACTATTTTTAAATACCATCAGTATTTTTTGTCATTCCGTTGTAACGTAACCAGATCGCATCCAACCGTTATGGGGTGAAATGAGCCCTATTCTAATAAAATTAGCCTCTTCGCCTAATTTAATAAACTCTCCATTACTAAAACAGATTAAGCTTAATCAAGTTAAGTCATTAAGTGTGAACTACAAAATAGAGAAGGACGACTAGTCAGGGAAAGAACACCTCGATGGGTTGACTTTTAGCAGGGAAATAAAATGTACATTATTCCCCATTCTTGGTCAAGGCAAGGGAAAACAAGGTTCAAATGCACATCCCAAACCCTCCACGTTTTCTCCCATTTACACGTAGATTTATAAGGAAATGCTCATGCATTAGGATTTAGGTGAGCTCACTTTCTCTCATCTCTTCTGGACGGTTTCCGTTTCCTGTGAAAAACGGGATAAATATACGAGGTGAGAAAGTTATAGAGCTACCAGCATTACCACAGATCCATTTTTCTGCTTCCTTGCACACATCTCGAAAACCCAACAAAACAGCCACAAAATACTCTTTTTTGTAAAGCGTTCAAACTGAAAGACTTCCTGTGTGGTGGTGGTGGCTGTGCAGCAGAACAGGAGACTTTTTTACCTACTCACCCTCATCTTCTCCATTCATTCGTGAACAAAGTAAAAAGTCTTTCTCTTTTTAACACACTTTGCTTTATCTCATTTTATATAGATTCGTCGGCTCCACTACAAAACTTGTATCATTTCATTCTTCAGCTCATCGACAAACAACACTTTATAAAGTTTTATTCAATAGAGGTAATGATAAGTAAGAAAGAAAGCCATTTTACCTGATGGATGATTTCCGATGGCCAGCATAGCAAAAAACAGGAAGATGGGAAGATTTGACGTCATTTTCGTTGATAATGCAGCTAATGTAGCCGATGATGGGCACACTTCTTTTTAAACTTTAAATGAGCCTGGTAATGTTGCTGATGACGTACTCTAGTATTTCGGATGAAATATGTTGCGTAAGTATTTCAAACTCCTTTTCTGTCTCTTTTAAAATCAGGGTAATGGCAAGTAAAAGTTTTCTGACTATTTTTACTCACATTCACTTTAGAAAAAATTGCACTTAAACTTTTCAATTTAATAGTAAATTTGATGAAATTGTACTGGTAAGGAAAGAAACAACCTTTGGGGTTTTTATCAATGTAGTTTCTCCTGTTTTTTACAAGGCTATTTTCTTATCATCATTTTGTAATAAATTTGTAAAACAGAGTAGAAACTAGTTCATTCAGATCTTATCTTAAAAAGGGATCAGGGGGGATATTCAAAAATCCTTATCTTGTTTTCAATAAAATACGGCTTGCATACAAGAGATTTAAGGGATCTAGATTAACTTTTTTCAATACTGTGGTTGAAAGATTGAAAAAAGTCACGTTACCACGTGTGACGGATATGAAAAGGGAACTTCAGGATCTCTTTATTTTCTCGTTTATTGTAAAGTTGGATCGGGCGGGACAGTTTCCGGATCAGTTGTCAACAAGACTTTCTCTTGAAATTTTACAGTATGGAAGGGCAAGTAATTCAGTGGTGAGGCTGGCGGTCTATTTTTAGGTTGACTGACTGGTTAAATAAAGCTCACACTCCTAAATTCAGAGGTTGACCAATTTCCTAGATTTTTACTGAAAGATGCAAAGATAAAAAGGTTTGCGGGTTTCCAAAGGTCTCGGATTTCCCCACTGCAACAACCTCAGTTTTTTGCGGAAAATCTTTTATCTTCAGAAAATGGAAAAGAAGGAATTGTGATGATGACGATGCTTCCTTTTAATCCTCTTTCTTCACGTGCCGATGGGGGATCCTGTAAAAGAAACGGAAGTCATAAAGAATTTATCATTCTGCACTCCATATGAAAATGTCAACCCCATTCATCTTTACTCATAAAAAATCCTGCTCAATTCAATCCAACAAGTACAGCAGCAGTATTCACTCACTCAACCATTTCACTATTCACCGCCAAAATAAAAACACAAAAAAGGAAAAAGAAGGGTAGAAAAAGCAATTTTAAGCCCCTTTTTTGTATATCCCAATGCCAATGTGATTGTTAATGCTGTACTATGCAACATAAGCTATGCAAGTTTAGGATTTTTTACGCTCCCGACATGGGGCTAACAACCAAAAAATGTGCTACTTTCGCACTCCCATTACCAATGGACATTTTTCGAGGAAAAAATAAAATCTTCATAAAATATACATGCATAATTTTTTAGCCTTTCCTATGTAAAAATTCAAGGAAAATGTAAAAAGAAAGTTATGATGATGATGATATCTTGATGTTTGCTGCAACTTCTTTCCTTTCCTTTCATTTTTTTACATTTTTGTATCCGACAGAGGGAAAAATGACAGATGCCAACGCTAACACAATAGAATGATGAAAATTTCATTTTAAAAAATACAATTGACGTTGCCACAGTTCAGACCGACACTTTTATTTTAATTTAAATGAGACTTTTACCAAAAAAGTTACTTTTTCTTCCAGTAAGTAATTGTCAGTTGTTCTGTTTAGCCATTAAATATTGAAAGACAATGAAATGGCTGCTGTGCAAATAAAGTGAGGAGGAAACAGGAAAGTAAACAAAAAGAATCCTGGCAGGGTGACTTTTGCAAGAAAAAATAGAGTTTTGCGGCTCTGTGAGCAGTTTAAGCCTGTGAGCAACAGGAAGAGAAAGGAAAAGAGAGTGAAAACAGGAAGAGGGAAAGCCTCAAGAAGGGGCCCGTACAATGCGGGAGAAAAAAAGTTGAATGCCCTTGAGGCAACAAAAAATAAAATAAGAGTCCTTGTGATTTTTTACGTAAGTGATCCAAACCTTAACAAATTCTCATACAGGAGCTGACACCGAAGAATGAGATCTGACTTACAAAGGAATAAGACTGCAACAATTTTCTATTTTCGTCGCAGAATAAAGTATTATATCACAGTGATGGTTGATCATTATGAAAGATTACATGATCATGATGCCCTCGAATAAAAGTTTAACAAGAGGGGATAAAATGCCACAACAATAGAAAGCTCAAAATAACAATATCTACTTTATTTTTAACAAAAACACTGCATTTTTCTGTGAAAACCCATAAAATCTTGTAAAGAAAGTAAAACTTGAATGAATGAATTCATGTGCACATTTTATGCATATTCCAGTTGAATGAACAATTGAATACTGCTCCGTCATTTCTTGAATGTATTTTTTATAATCTGTTTCTATTCTGGAAAGAGCAAGCCAATTTTTTATTTACAGATATTATCACGCTACGCCTTTTGCTCCTTTCAATTTAAACTGTGCCAGGGAGATCATTTCTATTCCTATCACATTCACATAGAAATCATTTATTGACAATTCGAAAGAGTTCAGTAAATACAAATTGTCAACATTTCAATGAAAAAGAAAGAGTCACTGTAACAGCTTTATTGAAACTTTTTTTTGTTTGTTTGCCGTTTGGATTTCTTTATTTAATTTGCAAATAAAGTGTACGTAGATTCGATCAACAGAAGTTCAAACCGACATCTTTTCTATGCATACTTATGTCATGTCACCTTAAGGAACGTCTCTTTTTAATATTATTGTCAATCGTTGTCACATATTCAATAGACAATAGCTTATTCTTCATCTCTACTCTTTCAAGGAATAAATGCAAAACTTCAAAGTTAAATATTTGCGTCTAGTTTTCATTTCTCTTATTTACCTTTTCACCAGATTGAAAGCTCATTTTATGGTCGTACTAACATAAAAATCTTACCTCACCTCATTTTATATCAAATTTCGAAGTTTGACAGGACTGTCATTTTGTTTTCTGGTATTCATTCCTGAATGATTTTGCAAACTATTAAAGGTCATCTGAAGGTTATTTGCATAAATTGGCTAGTCTTTTTTGCAAGTTACCTAACCTTTGATAGTTCTATAATTTTAATTTAGGATTTTGTAGGAAAATTTATAATATACGGCAAGTGCCTGATACCTACATTTATATATTATATTTATAAACCAAAAATTATCGAACGACGGCTTCTTCTTAATAATATTCTACATCGTCATTTTTACATTCAACATCGTTTCTTAAGATAAAATCCCTGAAAGGTTAAGTTTTTTCCAAAATCAAAAAGTTTTTAAATACTTTTACTTTTGAAAAGAGGTTGAATAAAATGAAGAACAATGCAGTGTCAGAATCTAATCCTTACTTATAATTTTTAGAATGACTTTGCAAAGTTAAGCTCCATTCTTGATAGATAAGAAAAAAGTTCTCTTCCACCTCTTTCCAATCCTAAAGCAATGCAATCGATAATGTTCAAAACCTTTCATTTATTTGCATTTCTCTTCATTTTCCATTAACGCGAAGGGAAAATCCTCTTACTAGCTTTCATTTCAATTCTATCTGTACAGAATCACATTACAGAATGAAAAGGTTTTGGAATGAATGTAAAGGCAAACTGCACTTTTAGTTAAATTTCCCAAAAAAGGGGGAAAGATTTTCACACAATCAATGAAATTTCTTATCTCTCTGGCATCATGCGTTGGGTATGTCGGTAAGTGCGTCAGGTTAAAGTTTATGTCATTAAATGCATTCATAGATTTAAGTTTTCTTTATTTTAATGTGCAATATTATCAGTTATAATATTCTAATGAAATCAGAAGCTTTGCACTGAAAGAAGCTGAATAATTCACCAATTTATTCCAGAAACAAATATTTTTAGTGATTGTGGCCGTCTGAGGTACATAACAGAAATTTAGATTTGCATGCATTAAACTGAAGTAAGATGCATGATGGCAAACTGCATATTTACAACAAAGAAAATTAGAATTCTGAAAAACCAAATTTTGAGTTAATTTTGTTAAATAAAATTTATAATGATTTTACTAATCATAATCGTTGAACATCATTTCCTGTCTCTCTCAATCGCAAAAAGCATGTTTAGAGCATGCCAATAAAAACTCCCTTTGGTACGCATTTCAACTTTTCTCTTCCGACTTTTTTTTACAAAGAGCTTTACATAGCTAATTAACATAAGCTTTTTACAAGAACGGGGCTTCCTTTTTTATTCATTTAAAACCATTTCAAACTTTTTTGTCACAGTTCTCCACTCAAAAAGGAGCACAGTTTCAACTTCAGAAAAGTTCTGGTTTAAAAATGAGATGAAATGTGTTCATTCGACCAAAAACAAACTTCATTCCAATAGAAAGAAAGAAGTTAGAAAATGAAGTTTAAAAATCTAAACTATTTGGCCAAAAGAAATGGATGAGTTACCTGACCTCAACTAATAGTAAAAACATAAGAAATTATATTATTGGAGGCAAAGCCACAATTTTCTACAAAACATGATTATTTGTGCAATGATTTGATTCAGATGCTCTGTCCTTATCTAAAAGTGGATATTCACCCTTATTGCCTACCCAAACCCTCGCCAAAAGTCATTTCATTACCATTGGCATCAATGACAACAAGAACTTGCCCGTTTTCTCTTCCCGTTTATTTGCTCTTGCAGTTACACAAAATTACCTTCCGGTAAGTAATGAAGTATAATGTCGCACACATCAAATTCATTTTAAATTTATTTATATGAAAGGAAACGCTTAAACCTAAACCTTCATCAGCAATAACAGTCTAAATCGTTGAAACTGAAGTGAATCCAAGCAAATAGATGATAAGACGATCTCTTCATTATCATCATTTACTATCATCGAAGGAAACATAAGAACTTGGTCGTAAATCATACAGAAAAACAGTTTCCTTATGTTCCCCGGTTTTAGTTTATGATATGGTCAACAATAACAATAATCATCAGTGAATGATCATAGTATCCATCTTCACTTTGAAAATCACAGCAAAAATTACAAAACTGCATTTATACTCTTCGTCATTTTCCATAAGTATTTCATTTTTATATATTTTGCGAGGAAAAAAGAGCAATGACTTTAGAAAGCGCAATAAAGCAAATTGTTTATGGTCAATGTAATACATTCACTACATAAAAAGTGTCAGGGGTGCAATTGTTGGCAACCTAAACGATCACACTTACACTACAGTGGGCACACATATCATTTTTTTATCTCTGAAAATTAATATAAAATCCAACCTCCCACGCAAAAACTTACCCAAGAGTTTTCTATAGAGCGTTATTCGCTGTTATCTTTCTACGGAAAGGGAGAATGAGGATCAATAAATTTCCTGCTGGATACTTGTTTATGGCAAAGCTCTGTAAAGGGTAGCAAAGTAGCGGTATTAACGGTGGTGGTGAGTTCCTTTGGGGCAATGTGAGAGTCCTCTCAAACTTTCCCTTTTTAATTTACGTTCCAGGCAATTGAAATATTTTTTAATTTGTAACAGTTCCACTCTTTTAAATCTGGAGTAACTTGTTTAAAATGACTTTGAACTTGACTGTGTATGCAATGAATATTTTTTTTGAAATCATAGAGGAATCAACCACACACGGAGATCTTAAGTCAAATCAGATTAACAATTGTAGAGGAGAAGGAATTCATTTGTTATTCATCACTCACTGCAACAGTCACATTTTCAATAACATGCGGTTTTAAATGTTATTTAGATTTGTTCCCCTTTTAATCTTTGGAAAAGGAAATGCGGAAGAAGAAAGCTTCACTTTCTTATTCTTATCATCTTGTCAATCAAGTTTGACTTTACGAGCTTTCTTGTGAACACCGGGAAACAAGTATCTTATGAGCAAACGTTTACGTCATGAAAAAACAAATTACAGAGCTGTTCTACTTTAACTTTCATTCTTCAATCCGATTTATTTTCAACCCTTTTCTTAAAGAAATTAGTGGATGAGTGAAGAGGATGCAAACGATAGAGAAAATCCGGAAGAAAAAGTACTTAAGTAGAGC